>CAUYQG010138701.1:0-98194 GCA_963574415.1 Tarsius wallacei | reverse complement strand
ACCGGGGGTCCCTGAGCCTCGGACCAATGCGTCCAGCTGTGGGCAGTGGGGTAGGGGAAGGAGGGCAAGAGACTTTTTGGGGAACTCACATTCGGAGAATCTCACAGTTCCGCCTGTGTTGCCGCCATCTTGACCCGATCTCAGAAAAGTTATTCTAACTGATGAGAACACATCGACTAAATTAAGTCTCTGCCAACACTATATTACAGGACAAGAACAAAAACTGAGATTTCCCTAATTTTCGTTCAAGGCCTTTAGCTCTCAAAATAATTCAGCATAATATACAATATACTGCTTATTGCAGGTAATACCATCTTAAAGGCAAGATTTCTTTTATGGTGCCAGGTTATCTTCTCCCAGGTACTCTGCCCATTCACCTGCTGAATACCACTGAATCACTTCTGCTCAAGCCATGTGGAGAAAGCTCTGCAGAGCCCTGCCCAAATCTCTGACATGCAAAAATCATGGCATAGGATTAAATGTTTGTTTTGTATGAGCCACTAAGTTTTGGGGGTTGTTTGTAATGCAGCAATAACTGAAATAGAATCAGACGACTAGAAGAGGGTGGGACTTTAAGAGGAAGACTTAGAACATGTGTCATTGGCTTTGAAGGCAGGAAGAGGCTTGCAAGGCTTTGAGGAGTTTGCTGATGACTCCTACACCGGGGGACAGAAAGTTGGAACAATGTCATTTCAGTAGTGTGGAAGCTAGAAAATGCAGCTAAGAAACTGCTGCATTTGGCTAAGGAGATTTTCAGGTGAAAACCTTCTCAAGTTAAGTGGCTATGACACCCTTGTTTGTACTTCAAAAAGATGAAAAAGGTGCTTCACACATTTTCTCAACTAGATTAAAAGGTTCCTAAGAATCACAGGAGCATTACCCCCCCAAATCTTGATTCCCAGTCCAAGTTAGAGAATCCCAGGAAGCCCACAAAAGTGCCGAGAGAAATGGAGTAAGAGAAACACCATCAGCTTCAGTTGATGGGCAAGGACAGTTCAAAATGAAGAGCTTGAAAGGTTCCCAAATTTCTATGTTCAAGAAGTGGTATGAAAAGGCTACTTAGCAGTACATGCGATCCTTTTTTTACAGAAAAGGAAAAGTGATTCAGAAGGCAGAGCCGAGAGCCCAGATGGTGAAGTCAAGACCACAAATAATCATTTTCAGGGATGATGGACTCTAATCATGCAACTGGAAGGATATGCTTGCCCAGACTTTAGAACTGCTGTGAACAAGTGACTGTGATGTACTTCATCATACCTCCCCTTTTGAATGGAAACCTCTGTTGCAGTTATCCTGCTCTACATAACCTTTATGTGTTAACTGTGTGGAGGATAGAAAACTTGTTCTTGAATTCCAGGTCTTTTGATCAAGAGGAAGCATACTCAAGAGCCACCCTTCGGGAGCCTCATTTGCACTTGGCCTTGATTTAGATGACACAATTCTAGACTTCAACACAATGCTATAATGGGGCTAAAAAGTCAGGGTCTTTAGGAAAGAGGGTGTGTATTTTGCATGTTGGAAGAACATAAATAATATGTCACTAGGGGAAAGATTGTGTCAGATAAGAGATGACCTCTTGGTCATAAAGCCTTACAGCTTTGGTCCTATCTCTTAATACACTCTGGAACAGAGTTGGCTGCCATGTCAGAAGGTAGAAACCCCTAAGAAGCCAGGCTGATGGAGCCACAGCAATCCTAGCTGAGTCCAGATTTCTAGCCATCATCACCAAGGCAACAAGCATGTGAATGGAGCCATTGTGAACACTTAAGATAAGCCACTCCTCCAGATGAGTGAAGTCAAATGGTTTATGTCATGACAAGTGGAACAAAACAGTCATCCAGTCAATCACTGCCCAAATTTCTGATCCACATACGTGTCAGGTCTAACAAAATGATTATTGTTTTAAATCATTATGCTGTTATTGTTGTTCTAATTTGTTTTAAAATTTAATTAGAGTTTACATATAAAATTCTACCAAATGCATAGAGGTGTGTAACCCATAGGCAGAATACAGAATAGAGTCCACACTCACAATATTTCCTGTTGCTCCTTTGTTTTGAAACCATCTTCACATCTATTTTCTCAAAGCCAGTGATTTATTCTTAATCTCCAATGTTTTCCCTTTTCTAGAATGTCGTATACATAGAATCATGCATTTAATCTTTTGATTTTAGTAAGCCAAAATTGTTGTATATATCAGCTTATTTTTCTTAATTGCTGAGTAGAATTCCACTGTATGAGCATACCACAATGTTTATCCACCCATTTATGTACTTTTGATGTTTTTCCAGTATTTTGTGATTATGGATAATGCTGCTATACACATTTGTGTACAGGTTTTTATGTGAGCACTTACTGGGTCATATTCAGTACATGTTTACATTTATAAAAAAGCACTGTAATCTCTTCTAGAGAATCGTGATGATTTGTACTCCCACCAACAATGTATGAGAATTATAGTTTATCTGTATTCTTACCAGTATTTGGTAGTCACAGAGTTTTTAAAAAATTAATTTCAGCTTTTCTAATATGTACGCAGTGGTAACTCATTGTAGTTTTAATTTGCATTTTGCTAATGATTAATGATGTTAAACAGCATTTTGTGCTTACTTTCAATTTGTATATCCTTTTTTAGTGAAGCGTTTGTTTAAATCATTTGCTTATTAATTTTTTATTATTAAGTTTTTAGAGTTCTTTATATATATTCTGGATATATGTCCTTTGCCAGATATGAGGTTGGCAAACGCTTTGATTTCACCACATAAAGCTAGCCTTTTCCTCCCATTAACAATATCTGTCACATAAAAAATGTTTTTAATTATGACAAAGTTAACTTTATCCATTATTTATATTTTTAAAATTGTACGTTTGGTGTTATACTGGAGAACTCTTTGCCGAACCAAAGGTCACAAAGATGTTTGTCTTATGTTTTTGTTTTCTGCTAGAAACTTTTTATAATTTTAAATTTACTATCAAGGCTTGTAGTCCATTATGAGTTAATTTTTGTATGAGATATGAGTATGTATTGAGGGTTTTTATGGGTTTTTTTTTGTATGGATGACAAATTGTTCCATCACTAAGACTGGAATGGTATTTTCTCATAGTGTAGAATCTAGAAAGAACAGATCTAATGCTGCATACAGTAAGAGATTATTTGTTCATGCTTGAGTTTTGCTCAGCTTTGAATCCAAATAAATAAAATTTTCATTTACTCAGACACACAGAATTATTGGCATCAGTCAAAAATTTCCCAGCATTTTTTTTGTAAGAGTAACGGTGGAAAGGTAACCAAAAATCTAAGTATGACAAAACACAATATATCTCAACAATTTTGTTTTTAAAGGAGAGGAATAAAAAGAAAATAGCATCTTAAAATGTTTAGAAGTGTTCTTCATTAGAAAGCTGACAAGCTAAAATTGAATCAGTGGTTCAATATTTGCATGGTTATTGATAAGGGGCTCAACTAAGTCCTTTGAGGTTAGGGGAATGCATTATTCAGCATTTTTAATATGCTATTTTGAGAAATATGATTTGAAAGGTAATAACACTAAAGCTTGCTTCAAGTATTAAATTGTTCAGAATGAAATAAGTTTTATAACATAGTCCACAATAACTGTGATACTAAAAATTGTCAAGGGCAAACAACTTAGTCTTGATATAAGTAATAAGAAATAGAAGCCCCAGAAAAGAAAGAGAATTATAGAATTCATTGCATTCTGAATGAAATAGCCACTAGGCTTTTACAGGGCAAGATACTGCTAAACTCATGAAGAAATTTAAAAAGAAAAAATCTTTCATTTTTCAAATGTTTGCTTTTTCCTTTCTGTTTTAAAAGTAAAAGGAAGATAGATGAAAATTCAGACATACGATATGAACCATTTGCAAGTTGTAAAAGTCTTACAATCACGGTAGACAAATGACAGCTCTTAAAACCTGTCTCCGAGTGTTTCATCACCTTTCCCAGAAGGATATAAATTACTGGAAGAGTATTGCTGTGAATACATCATTCTTTTTTTGAGATGCCCTAGTCTTTGTGAAAGCCAATCTATGTCCCAAGGAGCACAGCTGTTGGAAAAGGTTGATGCCATGGAAAGATGTGAGATTATTGAAGGCCCATTCTGTTGACTTGTTTAGTTTTACTTTCCCCTTCTCATTTCATGACAACAAGAAAAAACGACCTATTTTATTATATGAGACTTCATATATGTTGTGAAATAAAAGTATTTCGTAGGAAAATTTAGAAACAAAATATTTCTTCTCTTCTAAGTTTAGGCTTACAGAAAAGTTACAAAATTAAAACATCCTGTAAACACATCCCACAGCTTCCCCTAGAGTTAATATCTCATGTTTCTGTAGCAGAGTTTTTAACACCAAAAAATTAACATTTATATAATTCTACTAACATACCTAAGGACCTGTTTTAAATGACATAAGTTTTCTCTCTAATGGCATTTAGCTGTCAACTTGGTCTCTTCCAATCTGTGACAGTCCCTCAGTCTTGTTTTTTTTAATTTTTAATTTTAACACGTTTGAAAGTTATTTTGTGGTATGCCTTCCACGTTGGATTTGTTTATTGTGTCCTCATAATTCAATTGGTACTATCAATTTTTAACAAGAATGCCACAGAAATGATGTTACGCCCATTTCATTGCATCATATCAATGGTGTATGACGTTGACGTGTCTCATGGTAATGTTAAGTTTGCTCACTTGGCTGGGGCAGTGTCTGCCAGGATGATTAGTGGTAAAACTATAGTGAGGTTTATGAGTTACAATTTTTCAGATAATTTTAGTTTCTCCCAACACCTACATCTTGGCTGACTTCAACTATTCTCATAGAAGTTTAGGGCATTGTAAAAACATTTTGTCATTTCTGAAATTGGAATGTTACATACAATAAATATTTACAGTTAAGTTTTCTATAATTTCAAGTTGAAAAATGGACACAATGCGCAGTAGAAGTGACAGCTCTGTGCTCGGGCTCACATATAAAGAATGGATGTCCTCCCCGCTCTGCACCCTGCTATAGTTGAAGCCATTGCTCCTGCCACGGAAGCCCAGGGAGCAAGAGGACAGCTTGTTTGCTGATGTGAGTGTGACTGTGCCCCCACTGGCGGTTTGAACTTCATGCCTGGGTCAGGGGTGAAGGAGGGAGTCCCTTCCTTACCGCATGGCACTGTGACATTGCTGCCACCAAGAGTTTGCATGCCGATCTACTATCAAAGATCACTACGGTTTACTTGTTCTGAAGACCATTCCAGCTCTGCGCCCGTTATGATAGCCATATCTATTTTGCCACTGGGATTAAGTACTACAAAATTATATGAGTACTACTAAATTGAGTACTACTAAGTTAAATGAGCTCCCAGATGTCAATGGTTCTGATAGTTGCTAAGGTTACAGATTCAATTTAGTAGTACTTAATCCCAGTGGCAAAATAGACATGGCTATCATAATGAAGAGCTGTGTGTCTGGGACTGTGGGTGATTTCTCACCTTCCTGATTAGGGCAGGGGTAGCAGTGTTGCTTACAAGCCAAATCTATTGTCTAATCCTTCTCCTCCAGCTTTCCGGTATTGTTATATACATCTGATTCCTGGAAATAAATCCCTTTCTGTGAGGTGGCTGGCACAGTTTCTGGAGCAGTATTTGTCTAGTTGTGGGAATAGGAACTTTGGGCTGTCCCATTGACCTGTTTGTGTCTGAAGGCGAGGTGTATCTGAATTCATTAAAGGATGGAATACTAGCAGTGCATAAAAACTAGGGACAGAATTAATTGATTTTTTTTTACCCATGGCCACTTGAAATAAATTATACGATTTTGCAAACCTTTGGTTATTTGGGTAATTGAAAGCTGGGACTGACAGGGCCCTATGCTGAATGAAGTTGATCTCTTATCTATTTCTTAGTCTGCTATAGAAGAACTATCCAAAGACTCAGAAAATAAGAGACATAGACGTGAATTTGACATGTGTGATGAAGTTACTCTTTTTTCCCAGCTATGTACCCTCAGAGGGCCCATTTACCAAGGGATTAAAAAAGACACAAATAAATGAAACACCAGTATTTTTTTTTTAAAACCACTGTGATGGTTGTCCCCTGTAAACTGGAGATATTGCCACTGAAGTGAGCTCCCAGATGTCAACGGTTCTGATAGTTGCCAGGGTAACAGATCAAATTTAATGGTACTGAATTCCAGTGGCAAAATAGACATGGCTATCATAATGGGAGCAGATCTGGAGTGGCATTCCAAATAAGTAGACCATAGTGATCTTTGAGAGTGGATGATTCATCTCAAGGTTAACAGACATGAAATAAATAGGCAGCTCCTTAAGGAAGATCTCACTTGTTTCGAAAAATCAAAATAACACTGAGACTGACTGATAAATAAAGAGCTCTGGGCATCTTGAGGCTGGAAGCCTTAGTGATAGATAAATGGATATTCAATTTTTGAGGACCATTTCAGACAAAACTTAAGTGTTTGATGAAGAACTTTACCTCTAAGGATCCATCTAGGGCCCAGTTTCTAAGCAAAACTTACCCTCACACCAAGCTTACCTAGAAAAAAAAAGTCTATCTGTCTACATTTATCTATATAAATCTATCTATATACATTTATCTACATACATCTATCTTCTATTTTTTAGAACACCTATCTACTATTTTTTAGTACATTTACCATGATAGAATCTTTTTTTCTGGCTGAACATTATGCATAAAGTTATACATAAAAAGTAAGCATTTTTTCACCATCAAGAACCAATTTTTTTCTCCGTTAGAAATAATACTGCCCTCCTTGAGAATGTGTGCTCCAAAGTACATATTTGTAAGGATACTAATAGGCACACTTGCCCAAGGATAACACTTCCATGTTTGTTGCTTGGCAGGATTTGTTACAGCAATGCCATCACATAATGTGTAACACTGAGGAGTGTAAGGGGAAGAGGGTAGATTTGTATGCCCCTAGCTATTTTCGCAACTATTAATATATGTAGACTAGACTTCTAATTATATTCTCTTTTTTATTACCATATAAATTTTTGTAATTTTTAAGACTTAAAAAAAATTCTCAAACTTTATACATGTGCCTGAATGAATGAATGAATGAATGAACACTTAGGCTAATTGTAAATATATTCAGACTAGTTTCAGATTTATTTTCTGAGCTCTTTGTGAATGATATACATTTCACAAAGATTGTTACCATTGGAATGGACTTGACGAATGAATTCCATGGGAAATATTTTTAGAACAATTTTATCAAATAATGAAAGACAGGATAGGACAATGGTTATACGAATGAAATAAAAGCATAAATATAGCCACAGCAGAGAAGGAAAGAAATATGTCACTTGGGTCAGATATAGAAAAAAAATCTGAAACCAGTGTGAATGTATTTACAATTAGCATGAGTGTGAATATGCAGGCACACGTATAAAGTTTGAAAAAGTTTTTTAAAAAGTGTAAAAAGCAGCCAGGCTCGGTGGCTCAGCCTGTAATCCCGCACTTTGGGAGGCTGAGGTGAGTGGATTGCCTGAGCCTGCGGGTTCGAGACACGCCTGGGCAACTTGGCGAGACTTCATCTCTACAATAAATGAAAAATTAGCCGGGCATGGTAGTGCGCCCCTGTAGTTCCAGCTACTTGGAAGGCTGAGGCGGAAGGATCGCCGGAGCCCAGCAGGTCGAGGCTGCAGTGGCCGGGAGCGGCCATTGGACTCCAGTCTGGGTGACAGAATGAGACTCCAACTCAAAAAAATAAAAAATAAAAATAAAAAACCAAGTCTAAAAAGCTTAGAATAAATGTGTGTAGTAATAAAAGAGAGAATATAGTTAGACATGCAGTGTCTATATATTAAAAGTTGTGAAAATGGCTAGGAGTGTACAAATCTATGCCTTTCTCCTATTTGTTACCTATTGTGTGATGGCCTTGCTGTAACATGTCTTACCAAGCAATGCACATGAAAGTTTTATCCTTGGACAAGTGTCCCTATTAGTATCCTTACAACTATGAACTTTGGAGCACACATTCTCAAGGAGGACGATATTATTCCTAAATGAGAAAAAAATTGGTTCTTGGTGGGTGAAAAAATGTTTACTCTTTTAATGTATAATTCAGAGATAGACATAGAATAAATTTAAAATATAGTATATCTAATACATTAAAATTTCAAAAGGAGGGCAACTAGGGGAAAAATGTCTATAAAGTCTCCTTAGGGAGACATAATGAAAAAAATGGTTGAAAACCACTGCTTTAGGGGAAACTGCAGAGAAAAAGAATGCAGAGCATATGCCTTTATTTTTGTTTGCTGCGAAAGTTTGATTAATCATCTTAATCTTATAGTGCATGGATGAGGAATAGCAATTATCTTTATAGCTAGTTACAACATGAAAGGAAGTAAAATATATTTGGAATCAGAATTTTTACACTTTTTAGTGGCAGCTTCTTAAGATGTAGAATATAACTAGCGTGAATACAAGGCATATTCACACAGTAAGCAATCATTGAAAGACCCGAGAGAGCAAAAACCACAAGCAGACTTGATGTATATAAAGAATGACTCTTCAGAGGAGAAACAATGAAAAACAAAACCTAAGCAAACAAAATGATTGAATGACACCCATCAAAATAGGGGTTAAATTTTATCAGCTCAGAGAAGGATCTGACTATTCTCTTATTACCTCTGCTAGAAAGTCATGTGCCAGCCCAGAGGCTTCCTGGAAAACTGGAAGTGAAACAATATCACAGCCTAAGAGTGTTATGGGATGGAGACAGGTGAGCATGTGCACGTACATGCATGCAAACACACACACACACACACACACACACACACACACACACAGAGAGAGAGAGAGAGAGAGAGAGAGAGAGAGAGAGAGAGAGAGAGAGAGAGAAATTTTGAGCCCCCTAATCAAGTGAATGAATCCGTTTTGGGCCAACTTCTAAATTTCAGACCATGATAAAAAAGGAGGTCAGACAGACTTCCTTATACTCCCTCCATTGTGGAGTATTAGACACAACTGACCTGCATTAACTTTAAAATAGATATCATATGACTGACACAACAGATTCTGTGGCAATAAAATTCCAAATTCCTACCTTATCCCAGTATAGCATCACATGACAAATAACAGGCATTGAAGGAAACAAGATCATTTTACCCCAGAATATGTTTCTTTGACATATTTTGAAGTCACCCTGCAAAGTTGTCTCTTGGGGAAATTTTTATGTGTAGAGAACACCTTTCAAGACATTTATTACCTGTTTTCTTTGAAGTCTGCTACTGAGACCTTCATCTACACAACAAGAACCTTGGCTACCCTAACTTCTCCTTATCTTGACTCAAACATTTATTTTACTGATTTCAAGTTCTTTAGACAGAGTTTAACTCTTTTTACCAGTTGCCAACCAGAAAATATTTGAATTTATCTATGACCAGTAAACACTCCCACTTCAAGATGTCCCACCTTTCTGGGTCCAACCAATGTAAACCTCACATGTATCGATTTTAGTTCTGCCTCTAATTTCCATCACCCTAAAAATGTATAAGACCATGCTATAATTCACATATCTTGGGCTCATGTTTTCAGGACCTCTTTGAACTGTACCGTGAGCCTAGGTAACTCATATTTGACTCAGAATAAACCTCTGTAAATATTTTACAGATTTTGGTGTGGTTTTTTTTTTTGACAACAGTATGCTAATTCCTACAGAAAAGTTAGAGAGAAATTCTTCACTATTCCAAGAGTCTAGGGAGAGAAAAGAGTCCCAGAAGGACTTTTAGACTTAATGGAGAAGCAAGCACTCCCAAATGTCTTCCCTACCTTAGAAGGAAAAATAATACTTCATTAAATCTATAGATAAAGTGAATGGGTTTCACAGATGATGGCATCCCAGGACGTTTCTGTGAATATTTGCAATTTATCTACTTAATGTTGGTATATATTATAAGTTTATTTTTGTTCATTAAACGTCTTATATAACTTCGTGGCAGGATTATTTGTCTTATGCTTTAATTAGTCTCTGGAGTGTTGACAATATTCAAATAAACTGTTAATGAAGCAGGCATTTTTAGCATAGCACATAGCTTAGATGTAGTTAGACAAGTTTTCCTAGGTAGGACTAATTTAGATAACTGAGGAACAAGGTGGTAAAGTGTTTTGGTGTCTTTTTTTATCAGAACACAAGCTTCACCCAGTCAGCCAGGCATATCAGGACTGACTATTTTGTGGGTTGAAATATGAAACTGCCAGTGCAGTAAAACACAAAAACAATAGGGAATTACCCCAAACACAGACATGATGTTCTAAGAAAAGCCCAAATCTAATGAGACAGTAACTTTCATTATTTAAAAGGAATTGTGACCTTAAAAGATTGAGAGACGGGAATCAAAACTCATAACCAGATATTTGCAGTCCTCTGCACTTAGCTCATGGTTTGCTTAATCCATTGTGAAATTATATAATTGCCTTCTTGTCAAAGGCAAGCTTGTGTCCTTTCTCTTAAGCACCCATACTCACTCTTGAGCATGTTTTTTCCTTTTAATAAATTCTGATTTAAACTATACTTTGGATTCACTTTAAAATTTCTTTCTATGGCAAAGTCAAGAACTCATGGAGCAACTATACTCGACCAAAATCACGAAAGGTAATTTTGCAAAGATGGTGCACATTATAGTACCACATTTGTATTATTAGATCTATGTTTCTTTATGTTCTCCATAGGACAAATGATTTATGTTATCAAGCCTCCTTTTCTCATTGACTTCCTTAGTAACAAGGACTGCTTAATAATTTTGCTTGTATTTGTTCTATTTGACAAGACACTTGTGTGCCAGTCCCAGATTCTTGTCAGTCTGGCTTGTTTAAGTCCTTCTGAAGCATAGTTAGTTGTCTTGCTGTTTTGTAAATATGTTGGAAGTCTTATGACAGTAGCAGAAGTGTGCTATCTAACTGGTCTAGAGAGCTTAGGCGTTAACTTTAACTCATTCATCTGTCAGAGATTCAGCCTAACAGCTGATGAGCTGTTTGCAATTTAAATTGTTGCCAACTACTTAACATTAATTGACACGCTAAATCCATGATTAAGTAACACATTATGACTAGTGCCAATCATCTTAGAGAACACAAGTCCCGATCTTGCTGTCTATTTTATCTTTCGAGGTTGATATGACTTTTTGGAAAGTATTCTTTTAGAAAATCAAATTCTCTTAGACAAGAATGCATGATGATATAAATTGTGAGGATGAACATGATGTATGTGAACTGTTCCTGATAACCTGATCATATCTATGTTACATAAAGTGGCCAGGAAAAGTATTTAATTGATCTGGCAAGAATTAATTCTATACAATTTCTTCTTCTAGAGAGGTCCTTCATCAGGTAATAGCCACTTTCCATTACAAATGAAGAGGAGACAGAGAGAGGAGAGTCAAATTAAGTGATATATCATTGCTTACATTTCACTTTAAGGTATTTCTAATTGTTTTCAACCAAAATATTTCAAATGCTTTAATAATGCAAGTAATCTTTTAATCTACTTGTCAAAAAGAAACTCTATGAAGATATACAGTCCACTAAAAGAGGAATTATAGAAGTGTGTGCCTGACAACTCTGCTTCAGGACACACATTTTCTGTTGTCTTTCACATCTGACTTTTTTTGGCATCTTCCGTCCATAAAATTGGAAATATGCTTTTAAACATTGTGCTTGTTTTAACAACACTGTAGCACAATCAAACAGTTGTATTCTTTATGATATTCTTTGCAAGAAGTTTTACCTTTGTAAATAGAATCTGCAGACAGTTCCTTTTTGAGCATGGTGAATATAATGATGATTTGGTGGATGAATTCCTCAAGCAGAGATTTATTCATACTCCTGATGGGGTCACCAGGGTGTGTTACATTCATGCACACCTATCTTTCTGAAAGCGTTCCCATAAATAAACCCATTTCTGACTGATGCTCATAAATGATAGATCACAGCACATTCGTGTTGCCAGTCACTGGTCACTCATGCATGGAATTAAAAATCTTTCAGATCGATGCCACTTTCACATTTGGGCTGGCTTTAATTATTACTCAAAATAAGTAAAATGAGAGAGTGAGGATAAGATGTTGACAGATATAATCTTAATATTAAAAAGATAGCAGGGTGCTTTCAAGCTATTCCAAAAAGAAGTGGAATAACATCAATGTAATCATATCCTGCGTTAACATTATTGAATCTATAAATGTGAATGATGCAGGAATAATCACAGAATACTAATATGGCTCTTATGAATAGTGAATGAACGTACCTCGGCAAGAATTTAACTCATTGACAATAGGCACAAAGGACCAATGGCTCATTTTTGGAAAGAGTTACAAAAGGACTGAAAAAAATGGACTTTCCTTCAAATTATGCACATTTCTTTTCTTCTCCTTCTCCTTCTCCTTATTTTTCTTCTTCTTCTTCAGGTAGAGTCTCACTCTGTTACCCAGGCTGGAGTGCAGTGGCACACTCACGGCCACCCTAGCGTTGACCTGTTGGGCTCCAGCAAACCTTCCACCTCAGCCTTCCAAGTGGTTGGAACTACAGGCGCACGCTACCACACTTGGCTAATTTTTGATTTGTTGTAGAGACAAGGTCTCGTCAAGTTTCCTGGGCTGGTCTTGAACCTGCGGGCTCAGGCAATCCACTCCCCTCTGCCTCCCAAAGTGCTGGGATCACAGACTGAGCCACTGAGCCCAGCCGCACATTTTCTTTCAATTGTCATAAAAATTACTGATAAACCTACTCAATTCCTGAAATAATTGCACCTTAATATTTTTTATTTTTAAAAATTATTCTTTGATGATCATAAGCACTGTATAAATAGGAGCTCTAATGTCTTATTACAGAGAACCCTCCATAAAAATTTTAGCATTCTTCACAGAATTATCTTTCTATTAACACAGTATTAAAGAGAAAATGCTTTATGGGGAAATATGATAAAATTACATGGGATTTGAATGAAAAAGTCAAGTTAATTCTGGCAGTCTTAAACAACAATAACCTGATTGTACAATAGTTGCTTAACTCGTATTTAGAGACCTTAGCACTGATTTATGACAGTGACCAGAACTGAGAACTGAAGAAACAGATCATATTGCAGAGGTAAAAATAGCAGTCTGTCCACTGTGTTCAGGATATAATAACAAAGTTCTCTTTTTGGAAAAAAACAGTCTTTATTGGTCACAATACATACATACCAATATATATTCAGCAATACGTATTTAAGATCAACTCTGTGCTGAATATTTTACTAGCTGTTCCTGATATAAAAATTAACAGACATATTAGAGAGGATCACTACTTTATAGAGACTATAGTCACACAATTTTAAATAAATAGTAATGGCTTTAAACAAAACATCCAAAAATAAAATGAATGAGACTCAAAAGTAAATTGGATAAAAGAATAGAATGTCTTTAAAGTCTGTTTGATAAGTCAGTGAAAAGAGAAAATACATTCCCAACAAAACCAAATAAAGTGCCACAAGGAAAACATCATCATAGATTGTTAATAAAATGTCTTTGTATAAATTGTTGAATTATTTGCAGTGAAGGAATCAAAGTGGATTGCTATAAAATGTAAACTATTTGGGATGCTTGTGAATTTTCAATATTTTGTTAAGCAATGGTAATTCTTGAAGATGGAAATATGAGATATAAACACAAAAATATAAAGTGATAGAAACTCTGAAAAATAGTTTAAAATGTACATTCGGAATACAATCAGAATATTTAGTATAGTAGATTTTGCAGAAAGAACAATCAATAGACAAAAATTGAGCAGTATTTTTCATAGAAGAAGATAAACATTAATCATAGGTTCAGAAAGCAGCAAAAGTTCCTAGCAGAACAAATAAAAATGCATTCATATGTAAACTAGTTAAGAAAAAAAGGAGCTAACCAAACTATCAGTAAAATAAAATAAAATAAAATAAAATAAAGGTGGAGAAATAGCAAAGATCTCTCAGTTAAAAGATAAGATGTTGTAATACATTTATGTGAAAATTTGACAATTTTAAGAAAAATTCATTGTAATAAAAAACTATTATAAAACTGACATCATAGAAAAATGAAATAGTCTTATATCTGTTCAAGAAATGGAAGTTGTAATTTTAAACTTTTGCACAAATAATATGACCAACTCAGGTGGCATTATTGGTGACTTTTTATCAAGAAAACCAACAATTTTCCATGAGTTATTTCTGAGAGTAAAGGAAGAAAAAATACTCCTTACCTAGTTTTTGAAATAAGCATGGTACTGATACCAGATGACATTCTTGACATTGTAAGAAAAGAAAACTATATTTCAATATCCTAAATTGACACAGTAGCAAAAATTCCAAACCAAATATTAGAAAAATAAATCTAGCAAAATATAAAAAGGTTTATAAATTATGATCAAATGAGGTTTATACAAAGAATGCAAGAATTATTTACTATTTGGAAATAAACCAATATAATCAATAATATTAGGAGGATAAAAAAGAAGTCATAAAATCATTTTGATAAATACTGAGACATTGAATAAAATTCAATGACTTCATAATAAAAATAATATCAGAAAACTCTTTCAATCTGATAAACAGCATTTACGAGAAATCTACAGTTAATACCACTTTTGTGAAATATTGCGTGCTTTCTAACAAATGTCAGAAAAAAGACGAAGTGTCCATTCTCCATCCATTTTATTTAGCACTGTACAGATTCTGAACCAGTGCAATAAAATAAGAGAGATTGAGCAGAAAAAAGTACAACTATTTTATAACAGTTTGTATTCACATATTCATAGAAAATACAAATAAATTGGCAAACTGCTAGAACTGCTTAATTGTTATCAAGTTTAGAATATGTCAATATTACAAAATATATCGTTTGCCCACATATTAATAAGAAGCAATTGGAAAATGAAATTTGAAATGTAACATTTATATACACAAACAACACACACATAAACACACACAAACACACATACATTTCCAAGTTCTGTCTGCTGAGAAGGCTAAGAAATAATGACACTCCAGTAGCAATGATCACACCCATTGCTCAGATCTGGGTTTCTAATGCCATTCTCCAATTAAAGGAATCAGGGCTCCTTCAAGAAACAGGCAATCTAGAGCTGGGCAGGAAATACACAAGATGAATCTGGAACATCTTATAATAACAGAACATAAAAAAGTGCTCAAAAAACAAAATGGTGAAGATATGTCAGAGACAAACAGTTGACTGAACATACTGCTGGTGGCAAAAACTGAAACAATTCGAGCAAAAAAAAAAATCATGTAACATTGAATTATAGCTCAAAGTATAAAATAAATATGCTGGAGTCTAAACAGTTCCCCAAAGTGGACATTCTGTTACAAACACCTATTAGCAATTTTGCAAGATTTTCTATTGTTTTACACTTAGTATTTACCCATGTCTAATTTTTTTAAACTTATATGAGTGTTGTAAATGGGATTTAATTGCTTCTTGTCATGCATTACCTTGATTAGTAGTGAGGTTGAACATTTTGTAAGTGTTTCAGATGTTCTTTATGCAAATGTCTTTTTATATATTTTCCTCGTTCATGCTTGCTGGCTTTTGTTATGCACTCACAATCACCACACACACACACACACACACACACAATCACCACACACACACAATTACTACCCAAACACACAATCATCAAACACACATGCACAATTGCCACACACACACAATCAGCCCCAACACACAATTCCAAAGATAAACACTTTGTTACTCTGATTTTTTATATTAATTTACAAAAGGTAACCTTGATATACTTAATAATCTGTGCTTCTGTGTTATAAGAAATGCTTCTTTCATCTAAGTTCATAAAGATATTTTCTTGTATTTTCTGCTCAATCAAGTAATTCCACTTCTGGGTATTTACTCTGTAGAATATCTTGCATATGTATGTTAAAAGATAATATAAAATGATTTTCAATGCAGAGCTGTTTTGTGATATAGAAAACACTAGAAACAACCTAAATGTTCAGCAAAAATGGAGTGAATACATATATTACAAGATACTGACATGAAAATGAATAAAATAGTCTATGCATATTAGCATGGGTTATCTAAAAAAAAAACCCCAAAAATCCTAAATTTAAAACTAAAGAAAGAAACCAAATCAAGTTACATGTGGATAATTCAGTATGGCTATTTGGATTATATTTTCATACATATAGAATGAAAGTTGATATCTTAATATCAAATTCAGCAACAAAGCTTCTTTTAAAAAAGTAAAGAGGCAGGTTCAATTTATTTGTTCTATTTAATTTCTTAAGATGGTGATAGTCACATTAGTGTTACGTATAGTCTATGAATTTTGTATGCTTAAAATTTATTTGATAAAGATTGCTTTTAAAAGAATACTTATAAGTGTAAAGATTCATCAACATATGTATATAGACACTATCAATTTTTGTGCCGTATTGGCTTAGGAATCTCTGGAGACTCTAATAACTCAATGATTCAAGGTAATATCTATATGTATGTGCTTATGATTTCAATTAAAATGTGAACCTGTCATTTGGGGGGAAATTGAAAATATGTACAGGTGGATAATTCTGTGAGGTCAGTCCACCCTCATATATTCACTTCCAACCCTGCCTTTCATCTGTGTCAATAAGCACATGAAAACTATTAAACCAGAACATCTCACCTTTTTTGCCTTTTACTTCATAAAAATGATTTATTGCATGGGCACTGGTGAAAACTAATGGTTCAATGAGTAAATATTGATATAAATCACAGCAGAGCAATTCTCTAGCTTTCTAACGTATGTGTCACAAGATGGAAAGGCATCTGTTTTCTGAAGACAGGAACCTAAGCCAATATATTCATTTTGAAATACTGTACTATTATATATACACACATCCAAACTACACAGGGGAGCAAAAGGGGAAGGACTTGGGAGGGGGTGAAAGCAGATATCTGGGGTGCTGCTTTTTTATGTGGGTGTGCTTACAAGAATATGCTCACGGTTTGATAATTGATTGGACTGTACTCTTATAACTTGTATACTTTGCTGCATGTGTATTAAGTGGTAATATAAAGTTAGGAAAATGAGGTTCGTGATTTCAGCTTTATAATTTAAAAAGTTTATAATTTACTAATATGTAAAATAAATTGATAGAATAAGATAATTATTTCATTCTTGGTGCATGGAAAAATACATGGCTCAGAATAAACCCTCAAGAAAACATTTATTGAATGAATGAATGAACTCTGTAAAAAGAATATGTATGGGAAAACAATTAGAAGTAAATGTGAATATAGCCAGCTGAATAGTGTTGCATTAGTGTAGAGACATTATGAGTGATGGTTTTCTTACTTTTTCAAATTTTCTATTTTGTGATTACGTTTCAATTTTAAAAATTATACATTTTAGAAATAGAGTGGAATTTTAATTTCGCATGGGTTTAGCTGATCCCACAAAGTACATCTATGATGGGATTTTCTTACTTGCTACTGCCATAGTTAAGTTTCAAAACGTCGTCTGTGATTGAACTTTGAGGGAACCCCAAAGACAGGAAGATCATAAAAACTTTGTCCTGGTAATGTGTTTTCTAAGGGTGACTTATGTCATTGTCTACTTGAAGAATGACCTTCATTTGACTAAAGTGCCTAGCCATTGTGATGAGACTGATGACTCTTTTTTTTTCTTTTGTTTCAAGACAGTAGAACTTACTTGATGGTCCTTGGTGGTTTTGCTGACTTTTTTGGTGCCCTTTTTGCTGTTTCTGCTGCCAAAGACTAACTTTTAAAAAAACATTTTGTTTCAGAGCCTTCCTAAAAGTTTAACAGTAATCTGAGAGCTCCTGGTCTACTTATAGACAGCCCCCAACAAAAACCAGATCAAATGAAATTCCCTTTTATCTACATCATATGCTGAGTATCATCTCTGTAAGACTACTCATTTTTTGGTCATTTTAGCTAGTCGTTTTGAGGGTCAGAAGGGACAAATTTAGACAAAATACAAATATATGCTCTAATGCCTATACTCTTGCAGACTGCTACAGAGGAAATATAAAGCAAAGTTTTCATTTCAAGCTTTTTATGTAAGTTATAACATTCCTATCTGTGACCACTGAATATATATGTATTGTATGACACACTTGGTATGTTATATTTTACACTTTTGAAAGTTTTTGTTTACTGAAAAAATCTTTTACCTTAAGATATAGCATCCATTTATACCATATACAAATCATAAGTGTACATTCAATGATTTTAACATATGTATATACCTGGGTAACTACCATTCAGATCAAGATATAGGACATTTTCAGTACCCAGAAGACTCTTGGTACCTGTCACAACCAATGACCATCCTCTCCACCACCAAAGGTAATCTTCTAGACGTCAGAAGTCTTCTATCAACAAAGTTGAGTTTGCCTGTTCTTGAACTTAAATAAATGAAGGTAAATGCTATGTATTATCTTGTATCTGTTCCCTTAGCTCATGATTATACCTATAAGAAATATCTATTTTGTTGTTATGTAGAATTCCATTGTATGAATTGTGGAAATTGATAACACGGACTGGAGTTATTCCTGTCATATCCAACTAAACAGAAATCTCCTGCTCTGGACTGTCCAGCAAGCCCTACTGTGGAAATGACCGGCTAAAACCTTAAGAACAGTTTTACCTGATAGCTGCTGAAGCCACTATGACTCTAGACTAGTTGTTCCCACCACTGTCACTCACCAGTCAGAGCTGCCAGTATCAGAAAATCTTCCCTAGGCCAATGAACTTCATTGCAAAGCATTTTATGGCACATTTCTCTTTCCCAGCTAAACCTTAGTCTTTTTCTTTGTTCTTTGATGCACCGAAGACCAGCCGAGGCTATGCATAAGCCTCAAATTACAATTATGTTTTTATTTCCAAACAAAAGTTTTTGCTTGGGGAGTGAAAAAAAAAAAAGGCCCAACTTACAATGCTTTCCATCCTGACATATCATAAACTTTGCACACAACTCATCATAGGCTTTCAGGAGTATGCTTCACTCAAGAGTCACTCAATGTGGAGATCTTAAGCTTCCCCTGATGAAAACAATCATGTGCTCCTTTTGTCACTCCAAGTATAAAAAAAGACAGTGACTGTAATGACAGTAAACTAGTTTTATTTTTAGTTTTTTAAGAAGTGTGGTTTTCAATTGTTGTTTAATCATTGTTAAAGAAGAACGTGAACTTGAAACGAGGAAGGCTGAACTGATCCTTAGAGACTCTCATTGTATGCAATAGCACGTGACTCAAATATGAGTGAAATAAGGAAGTTAAAATTCCAATAATACTTGTAGAAAACATTTTGATAACTATATGTTAAGCATAATAAAACTACTCAAGTGAGAATGGTTGGCATTGCATTAAGTTAATTAAGATGAACGCACATTAGGAAAGCAGTTTAACCATTAAAAAGAAATTTAAACTTATGCTATGGAAAAATACACATACATATTTTTTAAAAATGGTGCAAGGACAGGATGCAAAATATGCTAAATTTAAATTAACTTAATTTACCAAAAGGGTCGTAAAAAGCAGAATGTCTACTGGAGAAATTTTCTCAAAAATAAAATAATAACCTCAAAAGGGACTAAAGCTGTATTTATTTATTTATTTGTTTATCTATTTTTTAAAGCTGTATTTAAAATGGGGAGAGATATCATACCTTAGAGGGAAGACCAGCAGAGGGAGCTCAATATGTTTGGTTGGTAAAGACACTGAAGACTTAGTCAAGATTTTTGATAAGCAGAGATACACAGATAAGAAGAATATTTAATTTTATTTTAAATATGAGTTCTCAGACACAAAGATATTTACGAATGATTATAGATAATTTGAGATTCCATCTTCTCAATTGTAATTGACTGTCTTAGTTAAGTTAGGTTATTTGCATAACAAAAAACAAAAGTGAAATATATTCAATGTAAGAAATGTCAGTACATTTGAAAAATACATCAATATATCTAAACATAAAATAAATCTTAAAAATAAGGCAATAAAATGATGAGATAAAGTTTAGTTGTAGGGTCATGATAGTGGACACTGAAAAAATACATCAGTGCATCCTAGTGAGAGCAAATATTGTATGATTTTTATGATAGAAATATACTAACAAATTCTACTTTCATCCGTGTCTGTGTAGATGACATAGATGCAGTTATTCTAATGGATACTAATTCAATTTTATGAATATTGAATCTGAGTGGAAATAACGTCATCGGTTTGGGAGTTTAGAAGAAGATACAAGGTGGACACAATTGTGTAATACTTAACTTCTGGGGTATTTGAATAATGTTCACTGATGATGCTTCAGGCTGTGAGGAAGAGCTGAATCGATGCTACAAATTATTTCAAAAGGAATATGTAATGATGGAATGTGTGGGTAAGGAAAGGATTACTGTGCTGAAAAAAAGAAATAAAACTGAATGAGGATTATTGAGAGAGAATGTTCGCAATATTCTGCAAGTCTTTTGTATAATGTGATTCTATAAAGGAATTCTGTCTAAAATCATAAAGGTAAGAAATTTAGCTGGTGTAGCCATATTACAGATTGTGTAATAGCCATCTTAGTGGTAGACTGTTTAATTAGGTTATAAAGAGCAGACTTTTTCAGGAAACTGGCAATCTTTAAGTTTTAGTGGGAAGGAAACTTGGCAATATCCATTCTTTTTTTTGTAAACTTTTCCAGCTATTGCTGTTGACAGTGTTTATTGGAAGCAAAAGAAAAGTATAGAGAAATATATTTCCTGGTTTTCAGGATGATGCGGTATGTATAAAAGCAATTAAATGAGAACGTTGCCAGGCTAGAAACACAATTTGGAACCCTAAATAGAACAAAGCCAACAGCATAATTTGGACTGGATATATAAAAATGGCAAGGTATAAATCAGGACTAGATATTTCACCAAAATCTAGAATACATCAAAGTCTGAAATAAGATTATAGCCACTTTAGAGATGAAATTGCACCAGAACCCTTGTGCTAACTCAAGCAAATTAAATGCATTTTCTCATGTTTACACACATACCCACATATTCATGTTAACTTATATAGCACTGTATCTGAGATAATTCTATATGATACCCCAAAATAATAGTTGAGTTTTTCTCTACTAATGCTTTTAGTGTAGTTATATTAAGTTAGAATACAATCATAGAGAGGTGGCTAGATAACTAAATATTGCATATGTGGGGGAAATAGCATTCTTTTAAAATAGTGCCTAAAGTCTGTTCTTGTTGAGATGGACTTCTACGTGCTGTCCACCCACACACATTCACACTCCCACGTGCATTAATTTGCAGATTAGGTTTCTTTCCTTAAAAAATTACTATCAAGTGATTCCAACATATGTATAATAAACATAATTCTCTATTTAATAATGATTTTAGAATCTAACAATTCTTTATTTTATATCACATTTTAGTTAGTATTAACTTTGAAAAGTAATGCAAATTATACTTGCTAAATTTAGGAAGAGAATATAATTCTAGAAGATTTAAGAACCATCATACATAGTTTCCCCCCCAAAAAGTAAATTGGCTGCTAGACAATTTTATAGATATTCAATGGTTTACGTGTTTTCTGCATCTTATTTTAGCAAAAGTGAGCAATAAAGCTACAGGGCAAAGAAGAAACACCATGTGCTCTTTAGAGAAAGTTATGAAACTCAAAACAGAATGAAATTCAGTCTCTAATTATTATTTTTATTTTTAGGCTATAATAACTTGATTACACGAATTTCTCTCAATTACATGGTTATGTTAAATGAAGACACATACTGCAATTTATAAAATCTTTCTGACGTTTAGGCAGATACTATATGTATTAGAAAAAGTAATCAAATACAATATTTAAAATAATATTAAATGACCAAATTTGTAGGTGTATGGGATAAGCATGCAAGTATTTACTACTATGCTTATGTCTGATTATTAAAGATCACTGGAAAAAAGTAGATAATTTATACTACAAATTGTAGTTTCATTTTGAGGCTTAATATTGGATTGTGGAATTGGGAAAAGTCAATATTGCTTTCACTGATATTAATTCTCTAATATATCATCTCTAAATGAGACATTATTACCTGCAGTTGATTATAATTTATGTCGCTAATTTTATCTTTTAAAATCTTGTTGTATTAATTTGGTGTTAAATTGCATTGAATTCGCAGAAAAGTTGCCATTCATGTGACTATGTAGTATTCCAGTGTGAAGATTGTACAACGTAAACATGCCTACCATGGTCGTCTCTGCAATAGAGCCAAAGCTGTTGATGAATATGTTGCATGTAACATTAACTGGAGGGCCTGAAAAAGAGATTAAAACATAAGAACTGTTTAGAGACTTCTCTAAGATTTTCTTAACTGATTGCTTGTTTCTCATTATTAGTGGAAAAAAAGAAATTTTTTTAATATATGTATACACACAGATGCTGAAAATTGAAGGCAATAATTCCGTCAGACAATTAGGATTGAGAATCACATGGGTCATGGTCTTTTTGAACACTGGTGTTGACCCTTATTTAGCCCCTTTTGGTCTCAGTTTTTTTTTTTTAATCTAGATATCTCTAATGCCTGATTTAGTAAGTTCAACATCTGAGCTCCTTCAGGGATGTTTCTATTGACCTTTTCCCCCACGCACAAGCCATACTTTTCTATGATTTGTACGTTTCATTATTTTTTGTTGAAACTTTGATATATTAGATAACATAATGTGGCAACTCAGGAAACCAGACTCTCATACCTCTAAATTACAGTTTGTTGTTCCTGGCTTTTCTTATTGTTGTTTTTCACTTAGTTACTTACCTGGACGAATAGTGTAAAGTTGATATTCCTCTATTGAGCACACACACTGAAATCTCTGCTTAGTGAGTTTAGTGGCCAATAAATGACTGGTCAGAGATTTCCTTATTGTTTTGAACCAATAAATTTTCCACCCTTGCCAAGGAGCTTCACGTTTGTTTTAGCGTATGCCCTCAATGCTCAGGCTGTTTGAAACTCTACCTTAGTCTTTACTTCCTGCTTGCACAGGGCTTGAGATCAGACAGAGGGGAAGTACTGGGCCCTCCTAGGACTCTCCTGGTTATGCGCACAGACCTACACACACATGCAAACTTAGGATTGCAAGAATATGTCAGGACATCTAATTTCTTAGACCTTTAACAATTTTTGTTTAGGCTTTTATTTATCCCAACTGGTCTTAGGCAGCTACAAATTTAAAAATTGTTTTGTTTTTTTTTTTACCTGAATATGATTTAGGAGTACATTTGTTGTATAAAATTTGCAGCATAAAAAGGATAACAGTCTCTTCCCTTATTCTTCTGTTTCCCTCTTTTTAAAAAAAGAGATAATTACTTTGATTCTTCTTCAATTTCTCCACATAATATGTTTATTTTGCTAATTTTATGTTTCCATTTTTGTCATATGTTCTGATGTCCACAAAGATAAAGATTAGTCTTTTTTCATACATCATCTCTACCTCTACTAAGAGAAACATTTTTTTGGTCCTCCCATTACCCAGAAATGGTTAAATTATCGTTTTTTGTTAGAAATGTTAGCTTTTTACATTATTATGACAATGTAAATGTTACCCCCATCAAAACCATATGATATGCTATGATTACTTTTCATTTCCTGCAGAACATCTTCTTGATTGACACTTAATTTATAAATTTCTCATATCTTTCATCATGTGTCTAAATAACTTATCCACAAGACCTGAAATGTCTGAATTTATATTTCAGTGTGTCCAGACCCAGAAGGTATTCTACTAACTTGATTTCCCTTTGGATTTGAAATCTAGAATGTTTTGTTCTGAAGCAAAGGAGCCATCCTATGATCTCTCAGTCATCATACTGATAATTACTTCTATCACTCTCTTTTGTGGGTTTCTCTTTCAGGATTCCATACTTTTTTCTTCATTGATTTATTTTTTCATTTTTATAGAACATATTGTTCAGTAATTTTTTGACAAATAGTGGGTAAAGCTGTGATGACTTGGAGAGCGTCCTTGTCCACAAATGGCCTTTCTTATACTTTTACACAATGTATAGCTTGATTTGGTAGAACATTTTAGGCTACACATTTTTTTCCCTGAATTTGAAGACATTTCTTTATTATCTTCTAGTTTCAAGTATTTATAGTGAAAAGTCCGAAGGCTTTTCAATTTTTGATCCTCTGTAAAGACCAGCTTTATTCTGAAAATAAATAGGATGCTTTATTTGTCACAGTATCTTTTTTAAAAACATAAAAACAATTTCATTAGTTAGAATAATTTAAAATATCATTTGCGATTTTAATTTACGTTTACTTGATTAATCGTTCATGATTTTCATTTTTATTTGCTTTGCTTTTATTTCAAAGTTTTCAAACAAGGTTTCTAAGAGAAAGAAGAGAGAATATAGGAAGCAAAAGACAGGGAAAAGTTTCATGCCTGAAAGTCCTGGCATGGGCAAATCTCCAAAAGGAAAGACTGTTTCTATTTGCTTTTCTACCCATTCTCTAGATGGCTATTTATCTTGCTGAATTAAATAAGAGAAAAAAATTGTTTAAAAATAAAGTCTAGAATTCATAGGCCTGTGAATCTTGTGTTGTACACTGAAATCATCTGAGGAACTTTAAAAAATTTAGATACCCGAATCTTATCTTCTAATTTAGTCAATATGCTGTGCAACCAAGGAATCAGTATTTTAAAAAGCATCCTAGGTTATTGAAATATGTAGAGGATGGGCGGCCTCACGCCTATAATCCTTGCACTTTGGGAGGCCAAGGTGAGAAGATTGCTTGAGCCCAAAAGTTCAAGATGAGTGTGGGCAACTTGGTGAGACCTCATCTCTACAATAAATAAAAAAATTAGCTGGGCTTGGTGGTGTGTGCTTGTGGCTCCAGTTACTTGGAAGGCTGAGGTGGAAGGATCACCTGAGCCCAGTAGGTTGAGGCTGTGGTGGTTGTGAGCATGCCATTGCATTCCAGTCTGGATGAGAGAGTGAGGTTCCAAATAAAAAAAAAAAAAAAAAAAAAAAGGTGTAGAAATATTTGGACACCACTTGCCTAAAGAATTCCAGACTAGGAAACATCTACTGCCATTATATCAAAGGGTTAACCATGAACTAAAATGCTTTTAGGGATACAGGAATATAGAGAGAAGAGTCAGAAACTGGGAGCATTGAAAATTCAAGGCTACTAATTTGATAAGATAGTTGTATTATTTAAATAAATACATTTGGTGAATACCAATAATAAAACAGAGTAGATACTATATACTTAGAAAGCACCTAGGGTTTATTAATCACAGAAATATCTAGAAAATAAAATCCAAACAGATATAGAAGATACATGGGTTTAAATATAAAGGATAAACATAAAAATAAGGAAACCTCCCAAGAGTCCTAAATCCTGGAGGTACTGTATTTAATTACTAATGAACAATTTTTGTATCTTCATTGATTATTTCTAAGCATCTACAAATTTCTAAAATTTGTAAGACAAAAGGTGTGTCTTACATGTCACTATGTTAGAGAAGAAAAAGTGCACTTTATTCATAAGTTTTAGAACACATCACGAAAGAATTATGAAGTCATAATTAACTGTCAGAAGACTTCTTTACTTAATGTAAGACTAAGGAAAACCTTGAAAAATACATACAGGTTGACTGACATCCTTGAACAGCTAATATCAATCTTTCATATTTTGCTGGTTATTCCTTTTTTTCCTCAGATAACACCAAAACTTTACTATTTTCTTTTTTTTTTTTCTGGGAATAGCCATATGAATCTGGAAAGGATTATTTGTCTTGAGATAAATTCTACTGTGCTCTATTGGCTCACAACCTTTGAAAAAGGAAAAACACATGAACTTTAGTGTGGTTAATTCACCTTCAAATAAAATGCCTATATCGGTACACCCTGTTGGGGAAACGTGGCCCAGGAGAAAGCTGCTGCCAGGGCACTGTTAGCTCCACCTAATGATGATCTCTTTGGCTGACACTGGAATAAATAAAACAGTAGATAGATGATTTTTCTTATCTTAATGTAGCAAAGAAAAGGGTTTTTATTTTCTAGGGCTTTAATTTGCCACAGGCATTGAAGAAAAGATGAAACATTCTCTATTAATACTTTTTGGTCTCATCTTGTAAACTTCATTATTATCCATAAAATTGTGGATTTCACCACTAGTATCCATCAAACTGTGGATACTAGTAGTGAAAAATAAAATGGAGGCAAAAATTCAGCACAGACTTCAGGATTCTGAAGTTAATAATGTCTGTTCTGATAGATTTCAGTGTCTGTTGGGAGCAAGTGCTTGATGGCACATCCAAATGATTCCAGGAAGGTTCTGGAGAAGCACTGGTTGGTATTGTCTTAGAAGAAGGAAGCCTCTGATATTTTTGTTTTAGTTTCTTCCTGAAATGTGGCACTAGCATCCTTTGTTGACCAGAGAGGCTTGAATCATACGGCCAATGGATGAAATAAGAAAAATAACAGGTTTCCATGGAAGAACAATGGTCAAAGGAGAAGTGAGAAACGTAAGCTCTTACTAATAGTTGAAATTGTGATGCTTCATTGTATTTGAAATAGACTCCAGTACCTGTCTGTCTATATGCCTCCGATGAGATTCAGAAAGCGCTTCCTAAAAGCAAAAAGTCAGCCTGGTTTCAAAATCTAAATTTCATGTGGAAGAAAAGTAACTCACAGTGGTCTCAGATCTAAATTTTATACTCTATCTGATCATCACATATGTTCTTTGCCTAGATATGAGAACATACAAGAGTGCTATTTGGCCCCCATTTCACGATTTATTTGTGTAATATTTTTTTCTTCAGCAGAATGAAAAGTGAATGAATCCAGGCACCAAATCCCAGTTTCAAATTTCAAAGATATAGTGATCAATCACTTGAAAGACAGATAGATACATACATAAATAAGAACAGGTAAAAATTAAAATATTTGACGTATAGAAATTTTTTTAAAATGTCATTATTTAAGATCATGTCAGCTCTTCAATGGGACACCAAAGTATTTGGGATTTGCTTTATGAAAACTTTGGGGCCATTACAGAATCTTGATCATGGGAATATAGGAACTAACATGATACCGTGAATGGTTGTATGGATAGGCAAAGCTTAGAGACAGAAAAAAAAAAGGAATTTATTGTAATACTGTGGGAAGGGAGAGGGGAGAATGGACCTGACCAAAGCCAGACAATCTTTGGAGAAATATTGCAAAGAATGAAATGGATATACCAGCATGGCATTTTAAAGGCACTGTGTTCGCTTTAGGCTTTTGGTCCATGCTAGGTAAAGGCAGAGATCTTGGAGTAGGCTTTCTATCCTGGCTATTGATATGTACAGTCAAAAATTTTGTAGAGAGTGAAGCTCAGAGAAGATTATAAATCTTCCATTGCCACTACAGAGAGCACCTGTTTAGCAATTCTTGGCCAATCTGCTACTTCTCTGTGCCAATGCAAAAGCTGTTATATCCATCCAGTGAACGACTATGTTTAGCAACAGAGAAAATAACTGCTATAGCACCCATATGGCAGATTGTGCTTTTAAATCGTTCATTACATTAGACATCGTTGGCCTGAAAAGCAAATGACAGTAGTTGCAGATGTTTTCAGCAGCAGGTTTTCTTTTAGATGTTCTTTAAAGAAATAGAAGATGGCTTTTAAGTTTAGAAATGAAGGGGATGACAGAAAAACAAAGACCGATGCAAAACCTTGGCAATCATATTGTTGTCATCCATATTGGGGGGAAACGTTTCATCCGACAGATTGGAGTGAGCAAACAAACAACCCAACTGTTCATAAGAATGAGTCCAAGGAATGTGTAAAGTAATGTTGTATTGAAGCATCACTTTTCTTTTTTGAGTTGGAGTCTCACTCTGTTGCCTAGGCTGGAGTACAGTGGCACGCTCATGGCCACCGCAGCCTAGACCTGCTGGGCTCAGGCGATCCTTCCGCCTCAGCCTTCCAAGTAGCCGGAACTACAGGCGTGCGCCACTGTGCCCGGTTAATTTTTTCTTTAATGTATCGTAGAGATGAGGTCTCTCCAAGTTGCCAGGGCTGGCCTTGAACCTGTGGGCGCAGTCAATCTTCTCACCTTGGCCTCCCAAAGTGCTGGTATTATAAGCATGAGCCACCATGCCCGGTCAAAGCATCACTCTTTTAAAAGACATACAATGAGACTAAAAGACTGAATTTCAAAAGAATTCAACCTAGAGAGTTGTTTTTATTTTAGATGAAGGCACCCACGTATGTCACCAGGAGAGTTGTTATTTTATTTTTTTCATCCACGAAGCATGTTTGATGACTTAAAATCCAGATTTTAAATTATTTGTCAGGAGCTTAGAAAAGGTTTGCAAATTATGGCGTTAAAAGAGAAGCCAGTTTGTTCTTCTTCCTTCTCTTTTCCTTCCCGTCTCTTTCCTTCCCATAGGGGCAGCTGGAAAGCCATTCAGTAAGGTGGTGTAGAGTGGAAGAGAAACACACTGTGGAGAAGCATCACATGTATGAGATGCCAGAGGCAGAATGAGAGAGGAGGATGTTCCTTGGATGGAGAAGTCTTGTGTAGGGTGTTAGAACTGGAGAAGGACAAGGCATGTGTCCTTATGGGGCCAACCTGGTTTGCGGGGTTAGAATCGGAATAAGGCTGTACACAATGGGACAAACCTGAGGAGGGTTTCAGAGTCCCACCAGGCTGAGGAGGGCACTTGTGCAGAAAAAGTAGCAGCAGACAGTGGAGCTTTATTACATATCCATCAAGTAAGTCGTCATGTTGGTGATAATGGGAACCAGGTTTCTTGCTGTCAGAAAGGTGACTTAAAATATGGAAACTTAGCTGGGCACGGTGACTCACACCTGTGATCCCGGCACTCTGGGAGGACAAGGCAGGAGGATGGCTTGAACCCAGGAGTTTGAGACCAGCCTGGGCAACATAGCAAGATCTCATCTCTACAAAACATTTTTAAAAGAAATTTAGCTGGGTGTGGTAGCTCATGCATGTAATCCCAGCTATTTAGGAGGCTAAGGTGGAAGGATGGCCTTAGCCCAGAAGGTTGAGGCTGGGGTAAGTCATGATCACATTACTTCACTCCAGCCTAGGTGACACAGTCAGACCTCAACTTAAAATAAATAAATATATTTATGTATATAGAAACTTAAAAACTAGTATAAACCTGTGGTATTGGAAATAACCAGTGCAAATTCATGGTTTTCAGTAGATAGAAAGGTAAATATATACGAAAATTGGTATATATATCTATATTTGTATGTGTGTATATATGCATAAATATGTATGTGAATTTATGCTTTTAGGTATGTGCATGTATAGATATACTTTATCAGGCACCAACTTAATCAAGTAATCAGTGTGATTATCACCAGTAATAGCAAAATTGACATGGTCCACCATCTAACGAGATGCGATCACAACAACCTAGCATCATTTCTGTGATATTCCTACCAATATGTGCTACCTAAATAGAAGCACCACGAGGATATACTAGACAATGCAAAGTGAGGTACAGCCTGCTCAATAACTGAATAATAATATTTTAAAATATTATTAAAGTTAATATGTCCAAATCATGACAGTAAAAAAAAAAAATGAAGTTCTGGTTCAGACTGAAGGAGACAATGAGAAACGATAGCTAATATATGAGTCAATATTCTAAACTAGATCCTTTTGTTATAAAGTCATTATTCAGATAATTTATTACATTTGAATGGAGGTCTACAAAATAGATTGTAACAATATATCCAACTAATTTGTTTGTTTTAATAGTTAAACTGTGGTTATGTAGAAGGATGTTCTTATTTGTAGTAAATACCCAAGTATTGGGGCATCAGGACAACAGCCTACATTGAAGTAATACAGAAAAAAAAAGTTTTTGTCCTATATTTGTAATGCATCCATTAGTTTGAAACAGTTTTAATATAAAAAGATAAATACTATAGAAAGAATACACTAAACAAGTAAAAACAAAGTAAGTAAAAACTAAAAACAGAGTTCAGAATCTGATCTTGTGAATGATTCCGGCGAACATTTATAATTTTAGAAAGGTTCAATATTCAAGAGGTCCTTTTCAATAAAATGACCTTGTATTATAAAAACATGCAAATAGAAAACATACGTTTTTCAAAAAAAACGTGATTTATTCAAGAGCAATAGTGTCTTGATGGGTGGTAATAGTTAAAATGAATAAAGAAGACCTTTAAGATGCTAAATTTTACCTTGATAAAAATACAGGTAGAAAATGAGTTTTGGTACCTATGTCATCCTTGGGATAGACTATGTTGCAGCAGAATAGAGTCTCGAAAAAGATGAGATTTGTGATGTAGGGAGAAAGGGATTGATATGAAAAATATTACAGGTGAAAAGACAGAAGCACAAAAGCAAAATGAGGGCAAATAAAAGCTGTTTCTGGATAAAAGGAGAGCAGTCTTTAAAAATAGAATAAGAAAATGTAACAAAAAAATACAATAAATACTTAGGAGGAGTACACAATTAGGTAATTACTGAGGGAATATTTTCTGTCTGTTAGCAAGTTCTACTTAAGAATCATCAAAGACCAATTGAGGGACCCAAAGATTAGGATGAAATTAAAGTAGCAAAATCCAACAATGGTTTATAAAATATTCTAGTGAAACAGTATTTTCTTGTTGTATGAGTGTACTTTTATTTGCTATTCAATTATTTTTATATCTGTCAAGCTTGCCTCCAGTTTCACATGACACCTGGACGCCTCTATTTCAAGATGGGGGTCTTGAGCATAGTTTTCCTTCTCTCTGAAGTTGTAAAAATGATCATATCCAATAAAAATGAAAACAAATGTATCATAGCAAAAAGTGAGAGGAAAATAATAATTTAATGACATAAAATATAGAAGGCAGGTGAAAATGGGTGGCAGATGAAACAGATGAAAGCCTAAAATAAAAACTAGCAAGTACTGAACAGAGGAGAGATTAAGAATGTGTGGACTAAGAGCCCTGGAAGAGGCTGTGGGCATCTGTCTCGAAAGCCCCATGTCTCATCCATTTTTCCTGTCCAGCAGGAATGGCCTGGTTATTTAGCTTCATGAGACATTTGAAGATATAGAAATAATTTTGTTCATGAGTAGGACAAACATAGCACCTGACAGTATCTCGAAACTAAAACATGCTCTATCTCAGCATCTGCAGGACCCCAGATAAAAGTCTAGTCAAAACTCAACACTCATCTAAAGCAAAGCTCTGGCCAGGATAATGCAGCCTCTGTCAGATTTCCATTTCACGAGAGAGAAATAGCAGAAAAATCAGCCTCCTCCACACACACACACACACACACACACACACACACACACACACACCCCTAAAAAAATGCAGCCTGCACCCAGGCAAATCACCTCAATCCTTCCTGAACTACAGAGCATTCTGTCACACATAAGAAAAAGAGAGTGAATAATATAAATAAGCAGAATTGTTCCTTCAGGAAGAAAAGGTAAATTATTAGAGAAGAAAAACAGAAGCGGTGGAATGTAATAAAAGGCACATTAAATTGGCAGTCCAGTTAGTACAAAAAAAATCTCTTAACGCTTGCCTTGTAAAAGGCCTAGAAAGCAATCAAACTCATTGGAACAGCTATCAACAGAATTAACAAATTTGATTATTGGAGTATTTGCCTCAGAGACGTGATCCATGCCTCAGGAGTGTTGAGGCCATGAACTGCTGCTTTCTATCATTGGCATTTTTAGACTATTTAACTTTTTTTTTTTACCAAGTCAAGTAACATGATTTTTACTATTGCCATAAATAAAACTTACAAATAAACACAAAATAGCACCAGCCTAGCAACAAGTAACACAATCTCTATAATTTTATATTCAAGGAAAATGACTTAAGATAATGAGGACTGTGAGGCGACCAAAATACAATTACAGAATTAAAATCTTACAGTTTAGAGTGTGTACATGACACTACGTAATATCAAATCAGTGATTCAGAGGGCAAAGTTGAACAATTCTCCTTGACTGTAGAGGGAAAGGACAAAGGGAGTATGAAGGGATGTCATTCACAGGTGATGGTGAAAGATATCAGATTTTTTTAAATTAAAGGAGAGATGCTTTGGAAAAATAACACAAACCAGTGCCAGCATAAGCAATAATCTTCCTAAGGAAAAAATGCCCAGAGTTAGCTTTAAAAATATAGGCTACGTATAAAAGAGTAGAACTCAAAATGAGATTTGACTTCTGTATGAAATTAGATATATTAAATGTCAGTAGGCAATAGAACAACATCTGCAAATTTCCGTGCTAGAATGTCGTAGTTCAATAATTGTATAAAGTTTTGTTAGTGTCAAATGCATAACAAAGAGATTATCCTGGAATATTATTTAGTGATAAAAAGAAATGAGCCATCAAGCCATGAAAACACATGGAGGAAATATTAAAGCTTATTACTAACTGAAAGAAGCCAATTTGAAAGAGTCTGTATGCTGTATAATTCTAATCATACGACATCCTGAAAAAGGCAAAGATCTAGAAACAGTGAAAAATCAGTGGTTGCTAGAGGTTGGATGTGGATGGGAGAAGGGAGAAAAGGATATTCAATAGCCCAAGCACAGGGGGTTTTCAGGGCAGTGAAACTATTCCTTTCTGATACAGTAATGAAAGAGACATGTTATGCACTGGTTAAAAGATGTGCGGCACAAAGATTGAAATCTAATGCAAATTATAAACCTTAATTAGCAGTAATGTACCAATATTGGTTCATCTATTGTAATAAATGTGCCACATAAGTACAAGAAGGGTATCAATAACGTGACATACGTGGGGAATGGGAAGAGGCATATGCACTTTCCAATCAATTTTAGGTTCTGTAAACCTAAAACTGCTCCTAAAAAGTCCATTATTATTATTTTTTAAAATCAGATAAGCCGGAGCTCGGAAAATATATTAACCTTACTCCTGTCCTGAAAATAAAAAGTATTTTACTTTACTAAATTTTTGGTGTGTAGATATGGAGATAGAAAAACTAAAAGGTAGGATAGCCTACTCCTTAATTTTTAAGTTTTAAGTTTTTAGTTTATATGTATATATGAGTGTGTATATATATATATATGTATATATATATATATATATATATATATATAAATTTCAAGAACCGACTGGTTTCAAGGGTGATTGAGATTTTCTTTCATTCTTTTTTTTTTTTTTAGGCTTTCCTTAATTCTTTATTCTTCTTCTCCACAACCCTATTGAGCTGTGCACCCAGCAGGCTCTGCCGTCTGAGGTCTGTTGCCTGATGACGTGGCTCTTTTTCTCACTGAGACTCTTCCATCTTTGCAATTTTTCCTAACCAGGAAGAGTTCCAGAAAGGAAGAATTTCAAGTTCCAAGAAAGAAATAGTGACATCTACCTATTATTTTAGTTTTTCAAAATGGAAATAACTCTTTGTATACGAACCATTTCTTCTCCTTAAGATCAAATTTTTGAAATAATGATTTGGGCCAAAGTCTCATTTATGTCGAATGATCAATGGGTTGGGTGATATATGGAGCTTTAGCTGCTAATTCTTTTAGCAGACTCTTAAATCATTTCTCAACCCATGCATCATTATTAAATGCCTTTTAAGTAATAGTTTTATATATTATTTTTATTATTATTAATTTTTTGAGTCAGGGTCTTACTCCGTTGCCTAGGCTGGAGTGTAGTGGCACAATCACAGTTCACTGCAGCCTTGACCTTCTGGGCTCAGGCAATCCTTCTGCCTCAGCCACCCGAGTAGCTGGGCCTATATGCATGTGTTACCACCCCTGGCTAATTCTTTGATATTTTGTAGAAACGAGGTCTTGCCATGTTGCCCAGGCTGGTCTTGAACTCCTGGACTCAAGCAATCCTTCTGCCTCAGCCTCCCAAAGTAGGATTATAGGCGTGAGCCACCACGCCCACCTTAATAATAGTTTTAAGAATGATAATATGTAACAGTACTAAGATATAACAGAGATTTGAAGTAGTTTTTGTTTTTGTACTTTTGTCAAATTATCCTAACGGCGCAGTATATTTATTGCAGAAATGTTTAAGATTAAAAAAGGAGTATTCTGGAAGGGGAGAGAACAGATTAACCAGTAAAAAAAGAAAGACGGTGTTAGCAAATTAGGCACTTAATTATTTTAATTTATTTCAATATTTATTGTATTTATATTAAAATATTTATCTTACATTTTATTTATATTATATTATTATATGTATTATATTACTTATACGAGTTCTATTAAATTATTTATTAAAATGGTGTTCAATGGCAGAGACTACTTTTTGTGTGCTCAATACCAATATAGGTGCTTTAAGAGAAATATTTATGCATACTTTTATGTGGTGCATTTTTATAACATATTTAAAATATTTGATCTTAAACAGGTGTGCTTTTTAAAGAGGAATGGCACAAAGCCATACAAATAAATGTCAAAGTTTGTTAAAGAAAAAAAAGGCCTACATCTAGATTGTTTTAAAAGTGAACTGTATAATAGTGCACAAAGTCACATTTTAACAAATTCATTTCATATTTTTCATTAGTGGTTGTCCACTACGACCTGAAAGATAAAATCTCTTTTAATATAAAGGTAGTTGTGAAAACAATCACAAAATTGAAAACAGTTTTCCAGAAATAAATTTCATAATAATGTATGTGAGGCCAAAAACAATATTATTATTTTTAAATATTGATAGTTTGAAAGATGAAAATGTTACCGTATTATTGTTTTGATATGTACTTCACTGATGGCTAATGAGTTTGAACATTTCTATTTAATTTTTATTAATTGTTTGAGAATGTCAATATTGGTTTTTTTTTTGTTTTTTACAAAATTTACAAATTCTAGAGAGTTTGAATATGCAGGTTTTTTCCATATTTTATAAGCATTTTTCTATCAACTTGTAAGTTATCCAAGTAAATTATTTTCTAGTTTGTTTTGTCATTAACACTTTAATCTATTAAGAAGTGAGTGTCAAATCATTTAAGTTACCGTAGTACATCTTTAGCTCATTATTATTCCCTTTTCTATTCTTCTTTTAAAAATTATGCAGCTTCTAGGATTCTTATACTTTGAGATTTTACGTTTAGGTCCTTGATCCCTTTTGAGTTGATTTTTGTACATGGTGACAGGTAGGGGTCCAGTTAGTTTCATTCTTCTGTACGTGGTTAGCCAGTTTTCGCACACCATTTGCTAAATATGATGTCCTTTCCCCAATAACTGTTATTGGTGGCTTTGTTGAAGATGAGATGGATGAGAGACAATGTTTTTACTCTGCAATCTCTGTTTTGTTCCATTGGTCTGTATTCCTATTCATGTCCCAAATCCATGTTCTCTTGGTTACTGTCACCTTACAATAAAATTTAAAGTCTAGAAGTGTGATATTTCTCATTTTGTTCCTTTTGTTGAAGACTGTTTTGACTATTTATGTTGTTTTTTGTTTCCGTATGAATGTCTTATTGTTATGTTCATGCCTTTAAACAATGATGTTGGTAATGTAATGGGTATTGCCTTGAATCTGTAGATTGTCTTGGGTAAGATGGACATCTTGGCAATATTGATTCTTCCAATCCATGTGCATGAGATGTTTTTCCATTTGTTTGTGTAATCCTTGATTTCTTTGAGCAGCATTTTGCAGTTCTCATTGTAAAGGTCTTTCACTTTTCTGATTAGGTGGGTGCCAAGATGTTTTCTTTTCTTTTTGTTTTGGTGGTTATTGTGAATGGGATTGTGTTTTATATTTCATTCTCTCCCTGCTTGTTTCTAGTGTATAGAAGTGCAACTGTCTTTTGCACACTGATTTTGTAACCCAAGACTTTATCAAAGTCCTTTGTCAGTTGATTTTGTATCCTGAGACTTTACCAAAGTCATTTTTCAGTGCAAGGAGGCTTCTGACAGACTCTCAAAGATTTTCTAGATATAGGATCATATCATCTGCAAAGAGAGAGAGCTTAAATTCCTCTTTATCTATTTTGATACCCCTAATTTCCTTCTCTTACCTGATTCTTCTGGCTGGGACTTCCAGCACTATGTTGAACAGGAGAAGTGAGAGTAGACATTCTTGTCTTGTTCCAGTTCTTAGGGGGAATGTCTCCAGCATCTGCCCATTGAGCAAAATGTTGACTGAGAGTTTTCATAGATGGCTCTTACAGTTTTAAGAAAAGTTCCTTCTATACCTAAGTTTTTGAGGGTTTTTAATCAAGAAGGGATGCTGGGTTTTGTCAAATACTTTTTCCGTGTCTAATGAGATAATCTCTTGGTTCTTAGTTTTACATCTGTTAGTATACTAAATTATGTTTATGGTCTTGCAAATGTTGAACCAGCCCTGCATCCCAGGAATGAAGCCCACCTGGTCGTAATGAAGGATCCTTCAGATGTATTGTTGGATCCTGTTAGATAGAGTCTTGTTGAGAATTTTTGCATCTATGTTCATCAAGGAAATTGATCTGTAATTCTATTTCTTTGTTGGATCTTTGCCAGGTTTGGTTATCAGTATGATGCTAGCTTCATAAAATGAATTAGGGAGAATTTCATGGTTCTTGATTGCCCAAAATACTTTCAATAAGATTAGTATCAGTTTCTCCTTGTATATCTTGTAGAATTCAGGGAGGAAGTCGTCTGGTCCAGGGCTTTTTTGGTGGGGAGGTTTCTTATAACTGAGTTGATTTCCTGGATTACTATTGGTCTGTCTAGAGTTTCTGTTATCCTTTTGTTTCAACCATGGGAGGTTGTGTGAAATTAGAAAGTACTCCATTTCTATCGATTTTCTAGTTTATTTGCATATACATCTTCACAGAAATCTCTGATAATCTTTTTAATTTCTTTAGGTTCAGCTGTGGCTTTGCCTTTTGCATTTCTAATTGTGTTCATTTGGACTTTCACTGTTTCTCTCTCTCTCTCTCTTTTAGTAAATCTGGCCAGGGATCCTTCAATCTTATTTATCCTTTCAAAGAAGCAGCTTTTTTGTCTTATTGATCATTTTGATGATATTTTGTCTTCTATATCCTGCAATTGTGACTTCATCTCTTTATCTGGATTTTTCTACTGAAATTAGGATTTAGATAATCTTGCCTTTCCAACTTCCTTAGGTGTGACATTAGGCTGTTTTCTTGTGATCTTTCTATTCTGGACATCAGCGTAGGCAATAAATTCAAGACCAAGTCCCCAGAAGCAATTTCTACAAAAGCTAAGATAGACAAGTGGGACCTCATCAAACTGAAAAGCTTTTGCATAGCAAAAAAAAAAAAAAAAAAGGAAAAAAGGAAAGAAAAAAACCCACTAAGAGAGTAAAAAGACAACCCACAGAATGCAAAAAACAAAATATCTGCAAATTGCGCATCTGACAGAAGCCTAACATCTAGGATCTACTTGGAACTTAAACAAAGCTAAAGAAGAAGAAGAAGAAGGAAAAACAAACAAACAAACAACTCAACCCCATGAAAAAGTGGGCAAGGACATGGACAGATTCAAAAGATGACATACCAGAAACACATGAACAATGCTCAGCCTCACTAATCATCAGAGAACTGTACATCAAAACTATAATGAGATACCACCTAACTCCAGTAAAGATGGCTGTCATTAATAAGTCAAAAGATGTCTGTCATTAATAAGTCAAAACCAACAGGTGCTGGCACAGCGGCAGTTCTCACATTAGCACAAGGGAGGGATGGGCAGTCGCTGGGCACTGCTAGGAGATGGGGAGAGGGAGGGAGAATGGTGGAGTGGGTGGGGGCATGGAACGAGACAAAGGGTACCTGGTCCACTGCCAGGCGAAGTGAGGGCCACCTTGAAGCCCAAACTTCCCCTGCATGCAGCCCACATGTGTAGGAAATTCTCATTAGCACTCTACAATTTTATAATAAATAAAATGCAAAAAAATAGCTAATTTTGCTCACTTTTTCAAAAAACTTTAAACTAGTGTAATATCATATTACTAATAGTCATGTCTCTAAACTCTCATTCTGTTAATTCCTTGTCTTTGACAATGAGAAGGAAAACATATATAATACCCAATTTAAGTTAATTCCTTTGATTAGTAGTCATTTTTTTCCCAAAAGAAATTGATGAAGGGAAAGACACTTCATAAATATGGCAGGGGATTGTGTTTTTAGTTGTGAGAGCTATCACCCAAAATAATGGTTTAAATATTATCAGGAGAACAGGCCTTTCACTTTACACTTCCAGGTTTGATGGACCTCTCTTTGGGTGATGTGTGGTGTGTCACCAGATACCTGACAATAAAAAGACTGGGCTTCCTCACCTTCTTTTGCCTATTCATCTTTTGTTAGGCATTGGATTGAGTTTCTTAGCACCCAAATATCTTCCTGTTAGACGTAAGGAGGAAATCTCATGTAAAGATTATTCAGTTTCTATTTCAGTATTGAACAATTAAATAATGGCTAAAAGATTATGATGTTATCTTATTCAAGAGAACAAAATGGAGTGAAGCTAGGGAGCCTGAGGCAGTCTCGAGGAGAGACTGTTGAGAAGCCACCCTGAGCCTAGACTGGGCTCCAGAGCCTTGCCACTGGGTCCCAAGATCCAGAGACTGTGGTAACTGCTGGGGAGGGAGCTATCGATCCCATTGGTGATAGGCACAGCAGCTGGCAGAGAAACTGGCCAGACTCTCTAACGCCTGGGCAGAGAAGTGTTCCAGGGCAGCCTTCATGGAAAAGCAGAACTGCATCTTGAGACCAGGAGTTATCTCTGTGTTGCATTGAGGTTGCTCTTTGCAACCTCAGAGAACATTGCCTCCAGTGCACAAACCCTGGTGGGTAATGGCAGATGCAAAACTCAGAGGGTCCACCCTGAACCAACTGCTGGACAATAGACGCAGACAGCAGGACACCTGAGAAGGAGGCTGGTGAGTCTGTGACTGCCCCCCACCCTTAGCAACAAGTGAAGGAGATTGGGAAGGCAGAGCAGAGACAAGAGGCCCCATTCCCCTGCCATGAACTGGATGCTCTGGGAGCTATGACAAAGCTGGGAGAGGAAGGAAGGGGGTGAGATTCTGAGAAATGTTGTGTCAAGTTATTTTAGCCCCCTTCCTTCACATGGGCATGCGAAGGCTACCAGTTGCAGGCAGCCGGGGTAAAGAGTCTAATATCTTAAACTCCAACAGCAAATAGGGAACCTGTAGTAACAGCTGTGCAGTTGCAGAACCTGCCACGAGAGGGAACCCTCGTCTCAAAGAGACATACTAAAGCTGCGAACTCTTTATCAACTTTTGTTGTTGTTTGGGGATATAAGTTTGTTTGCTTGATTATCTCATTTGGTTGCTTTGCTTGTTGGTTGGTTTTCTCTTTTTTACCCTTCTATTTCTTTCTTTGTCCTTTCTCTGTTTTTTAATGGTTTTTTTTTCTTTCCTTTTTTTTCCTTTTTCTATTTTTCTTTCCTCTTTTTCTCTCTTTCTCCACTCTCTTTTTTCTCTCTTCCGTTTTATACCCTGTCTTGGACTCAGAAGCTATGCAAGCATATCCACTTGCATCCAGGTCATGTTGAACAGAGATGAAGAGTGAGTCCCAGCTGGCCCATTCACCAGATCGCAAAGATTATGACCTGCCAATAGGTCCAGAATCCTTGCAGCCCTCCCCCCCCAGCCCCCTGGTAAGTGCTCACAATTGTAACAAGACAGCACAACATTTCACCCCCACTCCATTTCATAATTGAACAAACCTGGAGCCCCGGCTCAAGGAAGGATTAAAAGGTAGAGCAAATATCAGAAGTGTCTGCTTCTCCATTTTCCACTAAGCAACAGGATTAAGGAGAAAGATAAGAGAACTGCTAGAAATGAGGAAAGACCAATGAGAAACTGCTGGTAACCATCAAAGAGTCTTAGCAAATAGTCAGTACTAGAAAGAAGAGCTATTGGGGCACAAACAATGGCTATCTCCCAGAACAACAGTACCCAGGAGGTACTTATGGAGATCAGAGAATAATTGGATAGAATAAATAAAAACCAAGAAATACAAAGGCTAAAAGTAAATGAAATTGCAATGGAGCCAACAGGCTCAAGAAAGTGTACTTAGAAATAACAGAAATAAAGAACTCCATCCAAGAAATAAATAACAAACTGACAAGCATGGGAAGCAGAACTGACCAAGCAGAAGAAAGAATCCCAGAGCTAGAAGATCAAAACATGAAATTAATCCAATCTATTAAAAACATAGAAAAAAACTTTAAAGAAAGGGGAAACTCTCCAAGAGAGGTGAGATTTTATCAAGAAAACAAACCTACATCAGATTGTAATACCTGTAATAGAAATAAAAACAGAAAACCAGCCTGGAACAAACATCCTATGAGGTTATTCAAGAAAACGTCCCTCATCTGTCCAGAAAGATGACTATACAAGCACAAGAGATCCGCAGATCCCCCTGCAAGACATCTTATAAGAAGACCAACCCCTAGACACATAGTAATTCACCTACACAAAGTAAGTATAAAAGAAAAAATCCTAAAGGCAGCAAGGGAAAAAGATCAGACTACCTGCCAGGGGATACCAATCAGAATTACTGCAGACTTATCTGCAGTAGGTTAGAAGGAATTAGACCCCAATCTTTAATGTGTTCAAAGATAGAAAATTTCAACCAAGAATTTCCTACACAGTCAAGTTAAACTTCATCAGCAATGGAGAATTAAAATCCACCCCAGACATCCAATCCCTTAGAGAATATGCTGCTTTGAGACCAGCTCTAAAGGAGATTCTTAAAAAGATGTTTTGCACAGAAGAAAAAAGAAACAAAAGAAAGACCATATGCTTCACAAGATTGCTAACACAAAAGCGGCAGAACACACAGCATACCCGCAAAAATGAAAACACACACATATATGAACACAAAATCTAAACAAACACAAAACAGCTTTATAAGAGCATTATGTCAGGGGCAAACTCTCACATTTTAATAATCAGCCTGAATGTGAATGGACTAAATGCATCACTGAAAAGACATAGGATGGCAAACTTGTTAAAAACACATGACCTAGTAATTTGATGCCTCCAGGAAACTCATATCACCACAAAGGAAACCCAAAGCCTCAAAGTTAGAGGATGTAAAACAAATTTGCAGGTGAAATGAATCAAAAAAGAAGGCTGGAGTCATGATCTTAATATCAGAAAAAACAACCTTTAAGCTATCAAATTTTTTAAAAGATGAAAAAGGATACTACATTATGATAAAAATGTTTGATCCATCAACAAGAAATATCTAACCTCAAGATATATGTACTCAACACAGAAACACTAGCTTCTATAAAGCAGCTACTAAGTAAACCAAAAAGAGATATTGAATCTAACACTATCATAGCTTCAGACTTAAAAATCCCAATAACAATTCTAGATAGATCATTGAGACAAAACACCAGCAAAGAGATCTGGAACCTCAACTTGACGCTTGACCAAATGGACTTAGTAGATACCTACAGAACACTGCACCCAACAATCACAAAATATACACTCTACTCATCACCACTTGGAATGTACTCCAAGATCAATCACATCCTTGGCCATAAAACAACCATAAACAAATTTCACAAGATTGAAATACTGCCATGCTGTTTCTCAGACCACAGTGAAATAAAAATAAATATCACCAACAAAATTCCCTCCAAACCCACAAAGACAGTAAACAGCATGATGCTGAACAACTCCTGGGTCAATCTAGAAATCAAAACAGAAATTAAAAGGTTCCTGGAAACAAATAAAAATGAAGAAACATCCTATCAAAACCTCTGGGACGCCATGAAAGCAGTAATAAGAAGGGAATTTCTATCTCTATGAATACACATCAAGAAAACAGAAAGAGAACAAGTTGACAGCCTTGCAAATTACCAAAGGGAACTGGAAAGGCAAGACCACCAAAATCCTAACTTCAGCAGAAGAATCCAGATTACCAAAGTAAAAGCTCAAATACGGGACATAGAAGACAAAAATAACATAGAAAAAAATCAACAAAACAATAAGCTGGTTCTTTGAAAGTATAAACGAAGTCGGGCTCGGTGGCTCAGCCTGTAATCCCACGCTTTGGGAGACTGAGGTGAGTGGATTGCCTGAGCCCGCGGGTTTGAGACCCCCCTAGGCAACTTGGTGAGACCTCATCTCTACAATAAATCAAAAATTAGTCGGGTGTGGTAGCTCGCACCTGTAGTTCCAGCTACTTGGAAGGCTGAGGCGGAAGGATTGCTGGAGCCCACCAGGTCGAGGCTGCAGTGGCCGGGAGCAGCCACTGCACTCCAGTCTGGGTGACAGAGTGAGACTCCAACTCAAAAAAAAGAAAGTATAAACGAGATCGATGGACTCATAACCAGAATGACCAAGAAAAAGAGATGAAAAGTTCAAATAAACACAATCAGAAATGCAAAAGATCAGGTCACAACTGACCCAGAAGAAACACAAAAGAATATCAGAGATTACTATGCATGCCTCTATGGAAACAAACTTGATAATCTAAATGAAATGGACAACTTTCTGACATCATACAACCTCCCAAGGTTGAAACAGAAAGAAATTGAGATCCTAAATAGACCAATAACAATGGAGGAAAATGACTCTGTCATAAGAAAACTAATTACAAATAAAAGCCCAGGAGCAGATGGATTTCCAGCAGAATTCTACAAAGCATACAAGGAAGAGCTGTTACCAATTGTATTCCAGGCAATCAAGAAGGATGGAACTCTCCCCGAACCATTTTATGAAGCTAACATCACACTGATACCCAAACTGGGTAAAGATACAACAAAGAAAAAGAACTATAAGCCAGTATTCTTGATTAACATAGATGCAAAAATTCTCAACAAGATTCTAGAAAATCAGATCCAACAACACAACTTAAAAATCATCCACCATGACCAAGTAGGCTTCATCCCTGATATAGGCTAGTTCAAATTCTGCAAGACTGTAAGTGTAATTAAATACATCAACAGAGGTAAAAACAAGAACCACATGAATATATCATTAGATGCAGACAAAACTTTTGATAAAATCCAGCATCCTTTCTTAATAAAAACTCTTGAACACCTAGGCATAGAGGGAAAGTACCTCAAAACAGTAAGAGCCATCTATGATAAATCCATAGCCAACATATTGCTAAATGGACAGAAATTGGAAGTATTTCCCCTGAAAACCAGAATAAGACAAGACTGCCCACTCTTACCCCTCCTGTTCAACACAGTGTTGGAAGTCCTAGCTAGAGCAATCAGATAAGAGAAAGAAATCAGGGATATCCAAATACGGAAAGAAGAAGTCAAGTTATCTCTCTTTGCTGATGATATGAATCTATAGCTTGAAAATCCCAGAGAACCTATCAAAAACCTCCTTGCACTGATAAAGAACTTTGGCAAAGTCTCAAGGTACAAAATAAATGTGCAAAAGACAGTCACATTCTTATACACCAATAACAAACAGGCAGAGAACCAAATAAAAGGCACAATCCCATTCATAATAGCCACAAAAAAAAAAAAAAGAAGAAGAAATAAAGAAAAGAAAAAGAAATGCTTTGGCATCTTCTTAACCAGAGAAATGAAAGATCTTTACAACAAAAACTACAAAACACTGTTCAGAGAAATCAAAGATGACACAATTGAATGGAAAAATATTCCATGCATTTGAATTGAAAGAATCAACATTGTTAAGATGTCCATCCTACCAAAGGCAATCTGCAGGTTCAACACTCTACCCATTAAATTACCAACATCATTCTTCTCAGACCTTGAAAAAATATAGAAATTCATCTGGAAACATAAATGATCATGAATAGTCAAAACAGTCGTTAGCAAAAGAAAAAAAGAAGGTGGTATCACACTTCCAGACTTTATTATAAGGCTACAATAATCAAACAACCTGGTATTGGTAGAAGAAGAGGCACATAGACCAATGGACAGGATAGAGATCTCGGAAACAAAACCTCAATTTCTCAACCAACTCATCTTCAACAAATCCTCCAACAACAACCACTGGAGAGAAGAGAAACTATTCAGTAAATGATGCTGGGAAAACTGACTGACTACGTGCAGAATAATGAAACAGGACCCTTACCTAGCACCATACACAAAGAATCAACCCTAAATGGATCAAAGACCTAAATGTGAAACCCCAAACTTTAAGAATCTTAGAAAATGCAGGAGACACCCTTACAGAAACCAGAATAGGCAACCAATTCTTGATCAAAATCTCAAAAACCCATGCCATAAGAGACAACATTGACAAGTGGGACCTCATCAAATTGAAAATCTTCTGCAAAGCAAGAGAAACCATCAAAAGAGTGGGGAGATAGCCCACAGAATGGGAAAAAATATTTGCCAACTGCACATCTGACAAAAGCCTAACATCCAGGATCTACAAGGAACTCAAACATGCCGAAAGGAAACAAACAGACAAAACAGCCCCATTAAAAAGTGGGCAAAAGACATGACTAGACACTTCTCAAAAGAAGACTTATGAGCAGTCAACAGACACATGAAAAAGTGCTCAGCCTCACTAATCATCAGAGAAATGCAAATGAATACCTTATTGAGATACCACCTAACCCCAGATGCTGGCAAGGATGTGGAGAAAAGGGAACGCTTCTATACTGTTAGTGGAGTTGCAAACTAGTTCAACTTCTATGGAAAACAGTGTGGGGATTCCTAAAAGAGCTAGAAATTGGCCTTCCACGTGAGCCAGCAATCCCCCTTCAGGTAATATGCCTGGAAGAACTTAAATCACTCTACAATAAAGATACCTGTACACACATGTTTATTGCAGCACTATTTACAACAGCAAAAACAAGGAACCAACCATGCTGTCCATCGAAACTAGACTGGATTAAAAAAATGTGGTGCATATACACGATGGAATATTATGCAGTCCTAAAGAAGGACAAACATATGGTCTTTGCGGGAACTTGGATGGATTTAGAGTCTATAATACTCAGCAATTTATCACAGAAACAAAGAACTGAGTACCACATATTCTTACTCATAAGCGGACTCTGAACATTTACCATGATACTATAAGAAAGGAATTGGCAGTAGCCAGAAACTGCCAGGGGAGGCCAGTGAGGGGCACAAGACATTAATAAGGGTACCTGATCTCAAACCAGGCAAAGTGAGGACGAAAGGTAGGCATAAACTTTACCTGTACAACAACCACTTGTATACCTAATCCTGAAATGTACCCCACATCTTTAAAATAAAATAAATTAAAAATTAAAAAAAATAAAAATCACAAATGTTGCACAAGGCTGGAGAGGTTGGGGGGATTCTCCATGAGGTTCACACTTGGATTGAGCGGAAAGAGTGAAATTAACATCACAAGGGCTAAATCTCTTAGATGGGGGTAAGGAAATAATCGATTCCTTTTCATCTATTCTTAACGACTAAGCATGCTTGAAGCCAGTATTTTAAAAAAAGAGAACAAAATGGTATTGAATATGCTTAATTTTAAGATGAAGTTATGAAGGGTGTTTGCTGAAGTCAATAACATTTGATTCTTGTTAAAAGATGAAAAAGAGTGATAGCTAAAATTTGTTTATTGTTATTGTTTTTATAATTGGTAATTGTTTTGGTAACCAAATATAGCATACATTTCTTTTTCTAATATTCAGTGCCCAGGGTAATTTGGAAAACCTGAGCGAGAAAAAAAAAAATCTCCTTTTAAAATTTTTTCTTTTGGGATATCGGGTGTAAAAATGGATTCTAGTCCTCGCCAAAATCTAATCACCTCTGAACTGGCTTAATTATCAGCTTGCTTTTAGGAATGCATTTTTATTTTTGAAAAATCAGTGTTTATATTAATCAAGGTCAAATCCTTGGAGTCCTTCCCTGACCTCACATATAAATAATAATGATTAATCACATTTTTAAATGGCTTAGAATTTCCTTTGTCTGTTAAATTATTGAAATAATGAACTAAATCTAAACTTTCAAAGGGAGCAGCAAAAGCACTGATGCCACTATTATGTGGTTAGTAACTTATCTGCAGTTTTATTAAAATATCTGTTCAGGCTGATTATATGGTCTTTAAATATTCACAGACATGTAAAAATAGAATAAATATTCCTGTTAATTTTCAGTGATAAGAAAGCAATACTTCTGAATCAATGAATAAAAAGTTACCATAATGAGTCCACTAATTACTGTGTTTCTCACAGTTTATTTATATGACAGCTGCATATTTTTTTCCCAAATCATTTTGAAATTAGTTCTCAGCTGAATAACAGGGATACCTTTTTCCTTGAATTTGAAAAAAAATTCCTATAATACTGAAATTTCTCATTTTCGTGTGTATAAATCATCCCCCGTAAGCTGTACTATTTTTGAGCAGACTTTGCTCAGTAATTTTCTCTGGAAGTTAAAAATATTTATGAATGAAAAGCTTAAAAACAAACTAAGAAGTGTAACCCACAATTTAAATGTTAAACCCATTTTAAAATTGAAACCATTCATAATTTTCTACTCATAAATTATCAGTGAGTTTTACTCCTTTTTCTTCTGCCACCCAATTTTGATATTTATTACTCCTCTTTAATTAACTCTCACATCATTGCTAAAAGTTATTTTTTTCCTCCATAGGGACAAATTCAGGGAAAAAGTAGTAATTGTAGACATTTTTTAAAAAGTTTAACTTTAGTAATGAAACTAGCTTAAGTGAATCCCATGGGAAAAAAATGTGAATTCTTTAATTTTGATCATTTTCTTTACTGGGTAAAATAATATTCAAGAACATACCACATAAATTGGTATGTTTTACCCTAAAATTAAATTACATGATATATCGTGGTTGTGGATGTCACATAGCTCCTGTATAAACATGTTGCCCATTGCTATATTAAACAGAAAAATAAAAAGTGGTACTCTTAAATTGACAACTGGTTCTTTTCTAGAAATTCAGGCAAAACAACAGGTGGAATAACGTCCTAAACATTATCAGTGACTTTTAGTTCGTTTTCCAGCCCAGGCCCCGATAAGTAAATTCAAGAACTATCAGATTCTCCACAATACAGAGCATCCTAGCAGGCTTGGTGGCTCAGCCTGTAATCCCAGCGCTTTGGGAGGCTGAGGTGAGTGGATTGCCTGAGCCCGTGGGTTCGAGACCTGCCTGGGCAACTTGATGAGACTCCATCTCTACAATAAATCAAAAACTAGCTGGGCGTGGTAGTGCACGCCTGTAGTTCCAGCTACTTGGAAGGCTGAGACGGAAGGATTGCCAGAGCCCAGCAGGTCAAGGCTGCAGTGGCTGGAAGCGGCCACTGCACTCCAGTCTGGGTGACAGAGTGAGACTTCAACTCAAAAAAAAAAAAAAAAAAATTACAGAGCATCCTACAGGAAGATTACAAAGTTAAAATAGTTTATTGGCATCTCTTAACGCAGCTTCCAATCCAGCTAATGAGATAACTGATAGAAGAAAAAACTAACAGATAGACACATACACATATATTCCTAAAATAATGGTAAAACAGTAAGTATTATAACAATCAGAGAAGAAAAAAACACCGTTAATCCAAAAAAGGCAAATGCGGATCACTTTGAACATGTAAATAGATTTCTTCCTTCAAGACGGATCTATAACTAACTCCGCATTTGAAAAGTTCTTGGAAATAGCATTAAAATTTCTGGGATCAATTTAAACATTTTTCTTATTTAGGTGTATTTAAAACACACATATAAAATTCAGAACAGTTACCTTTAAAATTGGGTCTGATTCTTGCATCATAACCCGATGTCCTCCCCATTAATTTATCCAGAAAATCAGAAGGTGACATTGGAGCACTCCGAGATCTTGCACTATCTGTTTCCTTTGTGGCAACCAAACTACAAATAAGAAAACAACAACAACAACAAAAAGAGATTTTTACAAAAGACTTTCTAGCAATTGGTCCCTGAAATATAAAATAGAAATGCTAGGCAAAAAATACATTTTACAACAATAGAAAAAACCTTTAAGTACCAAACAGTGAACATTATATAATAAGACATATATTTATAGGTTTATAGTCAGTGTTTATAAGGCTTCACATATATTCAGTCTAATTTTTTAAGGGTGGCATTATTTTGTTTAACGTAGAAACAAAAGCCCCTTCCAAAAAAAATATTAGGCTTCCCAAATCTGTATTTACCCAAACTTGATTTCTGATTGCAATTTTTAACTAAAAAGTATCAGTGCTTTAGGCATAAGAAAATATGAAAGTTCAGCTGTGAAATACAATTCGTATTGTTTTTATAGAGGAAAAAACATCATCTTTCAGGTTCTGTGAATTCTTCTCAGCAGTGAAACACTTCTGTTCAGTAGACTAAACAATAATGCCCCTTTCCATAATTAGACAGTTTCCTGTATTTGTGACACACTCAGTTAAATTCATTTTGCTTTCATTTACATGCCTTTAATCTAGAGTAACTTTTGTTCAGTTCTAAAATTATTTATGTGTTAAGATTGAGAAATTTTCATAAATGTGACCTGTGTGCCTGGATATTATATGATTAGAACCCATGTCCAGAAAATGTGAAGCATCCCCATATTCTTTCCATTCAAATATTTTCCTCTGTACGCAGCTGTTCATCCCAGAAAACCACAGTGTAACTGCTTCCTCTGTGCAGGTTTTCGTTCACCTAGGTTGCTCCAGCAGAAGCTGGGGCCTGCTCACTAAGATCAAATAATACTTTTCATCCTCAGAGCTTTACTCAGGAAAGAAAAGCTGACTGTCTGAGCACACATCATATTGGGAATTGATGTGTTCAAGCTGATGTCACTTCCTGGAGATTGTCAATCATCGCAGGCTCCCATCTGTGTCACTCAACTCAGGGCAGTGCCAACTCTCCAACCATTTGAGTCACCACTTGATAGTAGCACAATCAAGTTATTAGATTCCTTGTTTCTCCTGCCAGAATTTTAGCAAGAAATGAAATTGGGCCTCAGCGCCATTGTCATTAAGTTGTCTACCACAGGGATATATGCAGTGATTCACAGGCACAATTTAAAATCCAATTTCAGTGATAATGTGAGGGTGCTATTTCTGTAAGCAAATTATAAATAACAGTTCCTGTTAGCTATTGCTCTGTTCTAGGAGGTGCCGTCTGTTTCTAGGCACTTGAAAGTCACTTATCCCTCAGTGACTTTCATTCTGTCATTCTTGCTTTCTCCCAAAACAGAAGCTTGTTCTCTCCCTATTTTGTTGGTTCTGTATTACTTTGTGTCTTTGTCTCTGATTATTTATTACTGATCAGTCACATTCCCTGTCACTGTGATCACTGGAAATTTTATTTGAATGAAAAAAATATCATAATAGTAAAGAAGAAAAAGAAAAAAAAATCTACCTTCTCAATGACTATAGATTTTTTTCTCTTACCATCTGACTTTAGGTAACATTTTCTTGTCTTATTAAGCAGCATTTGCTCAAATTTCATGACCCAAGAACATAGGGTGGAAGGAATTGCTGGACCTCTCTTAGCTACCTACTGCTGCTTCTAAACCATTGCCTTTACTGCCCTTGAAAAATATGTCCTTTCAGTGATCAGAAAGTAAACTTCTACATTCTCCTGACAAGCATGTATACCAACTTACCTGGATCTCAACCAATAATACTCTGTCTCCACCCCTTTTGAAAATAACAGATGACTACATATACGGAATCGAAATCCTTCAGCTTGAAGGGAGATGCACTGGATAGGGGAAGAGTGCCTTAGACTATCAGGGCCAGTCCTATATGCAACAGCATATAAGGACACATTTATGTATAAGGAAACATAATTGTTGCATGTATTTTTAAAGGAGAGAGAGAGAAATGCCTATTTGATGAAAGACAGAAGAAGGAGGGCGATGTGACCATGTAGGTAGAAATTGGAATTATGTGGTCACGGCCAAGGAATGTTGGCAGCCAGAGCTAGAAGAGGAAATAAATGGTTTCTTCCCTGGAGCCTCTGGAGGGAGCACAGATCTACTCACATCTTGTTTTTGGCCCAGTGAGCTGATTTCAGACACCTGGCCTCCAGAGCAGTTGGAGAATAAACTTCTGTTGTTGTGTTAATTTGCTGTTTCTATTACTTTGTTGTAGCTGCCATAGGAAGCTAATATCAACCTTCTAGTGAATACTTCATTTCAGTTACTCTGCTTTGCAGTTTCAGATTTGGTCCTTAAAAAAAAAATTCTACCTTTGATTATTTTCTTTTTGGTGAGATATTGCTATATTTTATTTTACCTCTTTGGACATAGTTTCCTTTAATTTATCAGATGTATTTAAAATAGTTGATTTAAAGCTTTTGTCTAGTGATGTCAATGTCTTTTTTCCTCAGGGAAATTTCTACTGGTTGCTTCTTTTTCCTGTGTTTGGGCCATACTTTTTAAAAAAATAATTTCTTTCCATGTCATAATTTTTTTTTTTTTTTTTTAGTTGGAGTCTCATTCAGTCGCCTAGACTGGAGTGCAGTGGCCGCTCCCGGCCACCGCAGCCTTGACCTGCTGGGCTCCGGCGATCCTTTCGCCTCAGCCTTCCAAGTAGCTGGAACTACAGGCGCGCGCTACCACGCCCGGCTAATTTTGTAATTTTTATTGTAGAGATGAGGTCTCGCTTGCCCAGGCGGGTCTCGAACCCGTGGGCTCAGGCAATCCACTCACCTTAGCCTCCCAAGGCGCGGGATTACAGGCTGAGCCACCGAGCCCAGCTCCATGTCATAATTTTTTATTGAAAACTGGACATTTTAAGTAATAGGATGTGGCAATTCTGGAAATTATATCCTTTCTTCTCCCAGAGTTTGTTGTTATTGCTATCTCTGTTTTTTAAATGGACTTTTCTGAACTAATTCTGTAAAGTCTGTAGTCTTTATAATATATAACAATAGAAATATCTATATGGTTAGATTAGAGATTGCCTAATAATTGGGTAGGGATTTTCTTAAATTTCTGGAACCAATAATTGTCCTAGTATTTGCTGGGGCTCTGTGTTCATGTGTCAAGCAGTTAACAGCTCTGTCCTAGTTGACAGCGCAGGGCCTTTCAGACCTTTACTGAGTGTGTACACAGCCCTAGGTATATTAATTTGCTAGAGCCACCATAACATCATACCACTGACCCGGTGGTTTCACAACAGAAATTAATTATCTCATAGATCTGTAGGCTACCAGTCCAAGATCAAGTGGTCAGCAGGATTGACTTCCTCTGAGAGTCACTGTCGAAGGTTTTTTTCATATGGTCCTTCTTCTTCGTCTTCCTATCTCTTCTTCTTATGAGGACACCAGGCATATTAGATTAGTGCTCACCCGTGTAACTCAATTTTACATGAATTACTTCTTATACACCCTGTTAAAAAGGAAGTCAGATTGTGAGGCGACTGGGGGTTAGAACTTCAAAAGACGGACTTTGAGAATGATGCAATTTAGCTCATAGCACTAGGCAGGTACACGGCCCTGTACATACGTGTGACTTTCTAGATGACCAGGAATATATGGAGCTTTCCCAAACCCATATGGACTGCTTTTCCATTTCAAATTTTTGGTAAGTATCTTGTTTTCCCTACTTTTACTCTCTTCCTCTGGGCACCCATGAGGTTAAAAAATTGCCGCTAAATATTTTAAGCAAACTTCTTCAGGAAAAAAAATATTTGCAATGAGTGAACTCCAAATCAAGTCAAATAAAAACAGTTTTGTAAGTGGGGTCTTCAAGAGGACCTCCAGTCAGGTTAAATAATGGAAATTTTCTAAGCATGAAGTCTTAAAGGAATTCATACTCCAATCTGTCCCCATCACCCTAGGCCTGTGACTGTTCTTTGTTTCCCTCTATGATATGGGGCTATGGGTTTACAATGTAGAGCTGGAGAGAAAGGGAATAGAATATAACGTGGTAATGTCACAAATTACACTGCTCTGAACCAGACGAAAATGATTTTTCTTGATTGAACTATTTCATGAATCACTGCAAATCTCTAACTAATTGTCAGAGTTTTGAAAAAGTTGCCTCTCACAATTTTTGCCATTTTTCTCTTTGCTGCTTTTCTAAAGTAGAATTTATGGAGATCCTTACACCACTGTTCTTTTTATTTTTCCTCTAGTATTTTTGCTGACGTCACACTTCAACGATGTCTTCTTGGACTTCTTTTGTTATTTATTTTAGCATATCTTTGTTTTCAACAACCATGCTCCTCACAGCTTTATCCTGAACCTCCTTCTCTGCTCTCTCTCTGTACATTTTTATCTACTCTCATGGTATCAACTCCATACCGTAATGCTGTTTTGTAGGATTTTCAAAAAATAACTTCATCATAAGTAAGGTGAAGACTTGCCTATAAAAGAAAGGACACAGAGTTTGCCTTTTGGATTCCCCCGCCCCAAAATATTCCAATACTGTAATTTAATGAATATCAATAAATATTCTATGTGATTGCTATTCTTGTAGCAGTAGTAATTCTATCTGTCTATCTATCTATCTATCTATCTATCTATCTATCTATCTATCTAATCTATCTATAATCTATCTATCAAGAGGTAGGAGAATGAGGAAGAGGGAGAGTGACTTGCCCCATCAATATGGCAAGTGTTGCTAACAGAACATTGTCAAAATGTGGCTACATATTTTTTCAAATATATCAAGTGGTAGATAGCACAATAAAGAAGCAAAATGATTAAGAAGCAAAGGGAATGAAGATTTCCACCGACTACCCACAATTTTGGCAAAATAAAAGTAAGTGCTAAATGTTAGTGATGATAATTCCTTGCAAACAATACATATCTTTCAAAAGGCTGTCTTTCCTAATAGTTTTTGTTGACTCATTCCTAAAATAAATTTTTCTCAAATGTTACAATCTAATGTTAATGTTAAAATAGAATAAGAAAACTCATAAATGACTGCCAGGAGCCGTAATCCCTAAAAAGAGTAAGGTAAAAGGTACCTGAAAACAGGAAAAATGCCGGCTATGAGAAAGGCTCCAGTCAAATGCGGCCATGACGGAGGCAAAGCCCCATGGATCCTGTTTGACGGACCTTCCCTGACTTTAAAGGATTGCATGCATAGGCTTTGAGAATGTTCCTTCTTTAATTGAGATAATAGATGCACAGATGGATGATGTCATTTGACAGCAAGAAATTATACATAAGCATAATGGAGCTGAGATGGTAGCAAAAAGGGTGCCCCTTAGGGTGTGTAAAAATGTTTTACAGTAACAGCAGAAGGCCGAGAAAAACAAGTCAGCCTCTCATAAACAACAGGCCTCCAGCTGAGTCGATCTCTTTCTCGTAAAAAACAGGCCCCCAGCTGGGAGCTGGTGGAAAACAACCGATTGAGATAACAGGTACATTAAGATATTTTAGGCTTTAATAAGTAGTTTGATAAAGATAGAAGTTAGAATATTAAAATAGTAAGATAAGATAAAATAATAAGATAAGAAATATATAATGGTATTAGGAATAGTTAAGAAAATATAGGAATATAAGGATAGAAATAAGGTTAATATAAGTAAGTATATAGTAGTAAGTAAGTTAAATAAGACATAGAGATAAGGTTTAGCTTTATAATAAGGATATTATGGGCCCATAATAATAGTAATAATAATAATAATAGTAATAATAATAAGAATAGTAAATAGCTATAGTAATAGGTATAAGAAAGTTAGGAAAAGAAAACCAGAAGGTTCATAAATGCTTAAGAGAAACTCCAGCTGTGGTTGAGGTAGTAACTGCTACCTAGTTCTTGCTCTGGGATTGAAAAGCATGAATGGCTTGGGGTCTGCAGGGGGGAAACCGAGTAGCAAAATGTCAGCCTTGTTGTGTCTGGAAAAAGAGATACATAGGCGTCAGGCCGACAACATAAGATACATTTGTGGGTGCAGGGCTGGATGGAAAAAACTATATAAGCATGTGAAAGTTGAATAAAGATTGGCAGAGCCTTGAGCTCTCCCCAGGAAGAGGATTCCTGTCATTTTCGTCTTTTATTTTTCACCACTTCCCGATTCCACCCGCTTCAGGCCCTGACTCTCTACCGGAGCTGGACTCCAGCAAATGACATTGTTTCATCTTATACTAAACATTAGTATGAGTATATTATGCTATCCATTGCAATGGACTATTATAGTAGTTTGACATTTGAAAAATATGATAAGGAAGTATTAAAAGTCTTCTAGTGGTGGATACATATATACAACCTATTACTGGCAATTTCCTAGGAATGAAATCTTAAAGAATTCATACTCCAGTCTGCCACCATCCCCGTAGGCCTGTGGCTGTTTTTCTTTTTCTTTTTTCTCTCTGTGATTTGGAGCTATTGGTTTACAATGATACTGTGAGGCTGCAGAGAAGGGGAATGGACTATAACATGTGGTGATGTAACAAATTACACTCTACTTAAGAAGAATAAAAGGCTTTCTTGATTGAACTATTTCATGAATCACTGCAAATCTCTGGCTAATTGCCAGATTGTTGAAAGTCGTGTTTCTCACAAGTTTTGCTGGTTTTCTTATTGCTGCTTTTATAAAAGGGAATTTATGGAGGTCCTTACTCCATTATTCTTTTTTTCCTCTAGTATTTTTGCTGACATCACACTTCAACAAGGTCTTCTTAGACTTCTTTTGTTATTTATTTTAGCATATCTTTGCTTTTAACAGCCATGCTCCTCACAGCTTTATCCTGAACCTCCTTCTCTGCTCTCTCTTTAGATAATTTTACTTACTCTCATGTTATCAACTATATACCATCACGCTTTTTTGTAAGATTATCAAAAAATAACTTTTTCATACATAATTTTAAGACTTGCTTAGAAAAGAAATGATACAGAATTTGCCTTTTGGACTTCCCATTAAAAATTCAGAAGTTGTAATTGAATGAATGCCAATAAATATTATTTGTGGTTCTATGTGATTGCTATTTTTGTAGCAATAATAATTACCTCTCTCTCTCTCTCTGTCTCTCTCTCTCATCTATCTATCAAGCTGTGGGAGAATGAGGAAGAGGGAGAATGATTTGTGTCAGCAATATGGCAATTGTTGCTAATTGAACATCTTCAAAATGTGACTACCTATTTTTTCAAATATATCAAGTTGTAGATAGCACAATAAAGAAACAAAATGATTAAGAAGCAAATGGAATGAAGATTTCCACTGACAACTTACAATTTTGGTAAAATAAAAGTAAATGCTAAATGTTAGGGATGATAATTCCTATACTCATCTTGCAAAAGGTTGCCTTTCCTAATAGTTTTTATTGACTCATTTCTAAAATAATTTTTTTGAATGTTACAGTCTAATATTAATGTTAAAATAGCATAAGAAAACCCATAAATCACATCTTTTCATCTTATACTAAGCATTACTATAAGTCTACTATGCTATCCGTTGCAATGGACTGTTATATTAGTTTGATATTTGAAAGGTGTAAAAAGTCTTTCAGTAGTGAAGATATATATGTTTTATATCTATTTATATCTATTATATATATATATTTTTTTCTAAGAATGAAGTCTTAAAGAAATTAATACTCCAATCTGTCCCCATCCCTCTAGGCCTGTGGGTGTTTTCTTTTTTTTTCCCATGTGATTTGGGGATATTGGTTTACAATATTACTGTTGATCTGGAGAGAAGGGGAATGGAATATAACATGTGTAATGTTACAAATTGCCTATTGTTTACTAAAATAAAATGTTTTTCTTGATTAAACTATTGCATGAGTTACTGTAAATATCTGGCTAATTGTCAGACTTTTGAAAAAGTTGTTTCTCACAATTTTTGACAGTTTTCTCGTTTCTGCTTTTTTAAAAGAATTTATGGAGGTCCTTACTCCACTATTCTTTTTTTCCTCTTATGTTTTTTTATTTTATTTTAAAGATGTGGGTACAATTCACGGTTAGGTATACAAATGGTCATTGCACAGGTAAAGTTTGGGCCTCACTTTGGTCCCCACCTCACCGGGTTTGAGATCAGGTACACTTACTGATGAGCATAAATGTGTCATCTCTGCATACTTTTTTCTTAATTATTGCTCCAAACTCAAGCAGTGGTAGGGACTGGCTTCCTAATGCCATGTGATGCTTATATAGTTTCTGTAGTGTGCAATTATGTTATATAGGAACCCCTGGAATACTGGACATCTGGGAGAAGGTAATAGGGTTAAACAATCAAAATATGACATGTTTTTATGTGATTAACGTGATTTGATTCTACTCTTGGATATTTTATGTACTTGATTTTTTGACACCATGAAGATAGAGTTGCAATTGCATTCCATCTGTTGTCTTCTTGTATGTTTAAAATCTGAATGAAAGCTAGATCATTCATCATCATCTCTCTAGATCACGTGTGGGCTTCTACCACAAAGTGCAAGTGCACTTAGACATACACTGCCACTATACTCACCATTATTGTATTGTCTCAAATTCTTAGTTGAAAATTTTAAGCCCTTATTGCAAGCACTCTCAACATCTCAAATATTCCTTTTGAATAATTACATAATTAAATAAAGATTGTTATTGTTTAAACATGACAAATAATTCAAAGGTTAATTGTTATTAATATTTTAAATCTCACTTTATTTCCTTTGATATATTAAACAAGCAGCAATTGAGGTATTCAATAATTGTGCTTTCCTGAAATTTAATCTGATATCAATCCTGTAAAAATTCCATTTAAAATATGCTCTTGTTGCCAAAAATATTTGTTTCCAAGTATATTATGTAAAGAACATGACATTGACTCACCAGGGATGAGAATATATTAAAATCCACTTAATAAAGGACAAGAGTTTTATGAGTAAAAGCTCATTCATTAATTGATTTAACAGGCATTATTTATGCCTTCCAAAGGGCCTGGCATTATGTCTAGGAAAGAAAATTATCGATAAAAAGAAAAGAAAGATTATGAATAAACATTTATATTAAAAAGCATAAATATGACCATAGTGTTTAATCTTTTCAATGATCGACATGTTGTTAAAATACTTTTTTCTAATATATAAGTTTTCACTGCTGATGCAACTAGTAACTAAAGTAAGCTGGGGTGAAAAAGCACACTGCCTTTAATTACTAACATAGACTAAAATGGAAGACATATCTTTGGTAAATAATCTTAGAAGCAGGAACCATTATATCTCGTACCAGAAAATCTGTTAAGATTATCTACTTTCTCTAAAAACCATTATATGTTTTATTGTCAAATATCACTTTATTCTTTTCTATTATTTAATATTGAAGCTTAAATATATATATATATATTACACTAAATATAAGTTAAACAATAAATTATGGCTCTTTTGGCATGAAACTTAAAATTAATACAATCATTAACATAATTTGATTAATGAGTTGAGAGCAATACATAAAATGTGTATTGGGCTAGGATGGCGGAAGACTAGGTAAGAGATGATATGCTATTTTAAAATGCAATTTACAAACATTTGTAAGCCTTTTATAAATGAAAAAAGTTTACCAACAAGAGAATTACAGTGCCTTTTATTATATAAAAGTGTCCTTTCTTATCCCATAATCCACTGAAGTATCTGGTAGATATTGAAAATATTAATTTTGGGTTTTTATAATTTATTCGATGCAAGGCAGTGTGCTAAGAACAGAAAGGTATATAAAACACAAATTTAATCTCTAAAGTGTTCACAGTTCAGCAGCCTGTACTGTCTGGCTCCCTGTGAAGTGAGTAGGAGCTAAGAAATGAGATCACAACGAAGAGAGTGATCACTTGGTTTCCTTCTTCCTACACTGAAAAAAATCTTAGTTTTATAATAGGGATTCAAAACCAAGCTCTAAAGACTGATGTCTAAAAAATAAGAACATTTTGAACAGAGAAATATTCAATTTTCTTTTTTAGTTGCTACAGTTTCCATGTTTATGACTCCCCTTAATTTCTATGCTGAAAAAAAAAAACAACAAAAAAGACTGTTCTAAAAAGGACAGGAATGGTATTAGGAGAGGGAGGCTTTGGGAGGTGATTAGGTCATGAGGGCTCTACTCTCACGAATGGCATTAACACCCTAATAAAAGAGGCCCCCAAGATTTGCCTTGCCCCTCCCACCATGAGGTAACAGTGAAAAGACCGTAGTCAATTAACAAGGAAAGAGGCTCTCACCAGACACCTAATTTGCTGGTGCCTTGATTATGGACTTCCCAGTCTCTAGAAATGAGGGAAATAAATTTGTGTTGTTTAGAAGCCATTCAGTTTAGGGTAGCTTGTTATTGCAACCTGAGGAGACTTAAGTTGCTAGTTATTTTCCAAACTTCAGTGACAGAGTCATTCAATGACTTATAGGCAATTGATTTTATTTTTAAAGATTCACAGTTTTGACTCAAAATAAATTATTATCAGCATAATTATCTTGAGTTGGCTATAAATAATTTTTACATTGTCTAATCTCTCCTTTTTTGAAAGGAGTAGAGTTTGCACACTGGAAGACTTCCTGTCAGTTACAGCTTACCCTGGTATATTTCTCCTAAAATGTTTTCCTATTACCATAATATCTGAGTCTTGCACCAGGTGAGCATTAGCAGACCATCCTTATAAAACTGTAGTCATTTTAGAGAGTTCATACTAATAAGTACATAGTACAATGTTTCATATAACCAATCAGGAATCATACTCTAAATTTTAAGTAGCTCACATAAGTTGTACATATACAGTCAAAAGCATTTTTTTAAGTTGTTAAAACTCAGAATACGAAAAGGCAATGGAAAGTAATGCAATATTAACTTATAAAGAATTTTGGATAAGAACTTTTATCATCAAAGCCATTGCCTTTTATTATAAAACTTCTGATTTCAGCAGAACTGACATATTTATAGCAAGTTACTAATGTTATTAGCAGATTATCCATGATCAGTACTTTTGAAAGAAGCAGATTTGTCTTTTTAGAATAGTCTTTTTTTTTTTTTGTTAGAGTCTCACTCTGTCACCCAAGCTGAAGTGCAGTGGCATGATCACAGCTACCACAGCCTCCACCTCCTGCATTCCACAATCCTTCTGCCCTAGCCTTCCAGGACTACAGGCATGCCACCATGCCTGGCTAATTGTTTTTATTTTTTTAATTGTAAAGACAATGTCTCGCCAAGTTGTCCAGGCTGGTCTCTAACCCCTGGACTCAGGCAATCCTCTCACCTCCATCTCCCAAAGTTCTGGGATTACAATCTTCATTTATGAATTTCCTAAAACTCCTAAAACCCCTAAAACTCCCACACTTTACTCTTCTTTCCTATGATCTACCAATATTACATTTACTAGTAACTTTTCTTGGAAACTATGTGTGGGCTTATACACATTCCAAACAATGATTTTTTTCATTAAAGCATTTTACATATTCTTTATGTATACTTATTTATTTAAAGGCATCACTTTGGTAGGCAGAGGCTTGAGGATTGCCTGAGCTCAAGGGTTCGAGACCAGTCTGAGGACCTTGTCTCTACAATAAATAAAAAAATTAGCTGGGCATGATAGCGCGCCTGTAGTTCCAGCTACTAGGAAGGTTGAGGCATAAGGATTGCTTGAGGTCAGCAGGTCCAGGCTGCAGTGGCCATGAGCATGCCACTGCCCTCCAGCATGGGTAACAGAGTTGAACTATTAACAAAAATATAAACAAACAAATAAAAGACATGCTACTTGAAAGTTCAGAGACTTTAATTTCTTAAAGACTGGTGGAAACCTATTCACTTAAATCCTGAAAATGAACATCAAATTTCATCAATAATGTTTAAAAAGATAAGACAGAGTACAATAGAATCATTTTTGGAGACAGAAATGAGCACTAGATACACATGCTTTTAAAATGACTGTTAATATAGCTGTCATTAGCTATGTTTGCTAAATGAAAATCTTAAAATTATGAGAGAAAATGTCAGAGTTGTAGTTGGGAAGCATAACATGAGATTGAGACTGGCCTTGAAGCATGGGGCCACAATCTTCCATGCATCTATTTTCAAAATTGATCTATACACATTGGAGGATGACCCTTGGGGAACAAGTCAGTGCCTGGAGCCCTGAAGTATGGAAGATTTGGGGCCTGCCAGGGAAAGAACATTTGCTGTGTATTCTATACATCCATGAACCAGTCCTGCAATAGTGATGGCTGCTTGTGAAAGAATTTTAACAGTTGTTATTTGGGCTTTTCTGAGTTGCAGTAACACAAGCAGTTGGTATTTCTAGCCCCTGTTTGAAAAAGAAGACACAGAGTGGAAGAGTTGAGCATTCTACCCATTTCTTTATGCACTGTGGGGAGAACTAAAGAGAAGCTGGGATGTCTGGGAATATGTGACATTTACAGTATTTCAGACTAAAGTATACCATCTAAGAAAAGGAGTCATCACAGTGAAGACACTAGCAGTGAAGTAGGCCTTGACAAAGTTGATTGTTGGACATTAATTGTAAAAAAGAGGCCAAAGTGGAATAATATAAAAAGGACCATTTTAGAAGTCCTCTGGTGACTGCAAAATAATTAAAAAACATATGGCTTATTGGGATCTTTTATCATCTTGATAATCATAGTAAACATGCCAAAAGTGACCTCAAGGAGAAACATTATAAGTGCAACTGATATCAATAAGTAATTTCATAGATTTTAAATTGTACTTTAAATTACAGAATTTTAACTCTAATTGTTTTCTGATAATTATTTAATTCGTGTCATCAACAGACAAAACTCAATGAGGTGCACTGGCTAATAGCACAGGAAATTTAGGTTTTGCTGATTTACACACTTGACATTCTGTCTCACTTTCAATTAGTGTTCCATACTCTCAAGTAGATTCTTAAAGTTCACTTTCAATCATGCTATAACTCCTGCTTTTTCTTTCTACAGTTTTCTAGATTACTATTTTGCATTTACCTGTCTTCTCAATTTTTTAACATCTTATTCCCCATCTTCACTCCTTGAGAGAACAGAAGAAATCAAGAAATCGTCTCCCATTTCACATCTGTCTTACCAGCATGAGAAGCCATACAATTCTGCCTTCTCTCCTGTTACTGTGGGTGGACTGTCTTTGCCATTAGCAGAGGGGAAACTTCCCAAGTGTACACTAGCTCTCTTCTGATCTTATCCTGCAAAAAAGGTGAGTGTGATCAAGTGTGCATTTTTAATCAGGTTTACTATTGCAGTGGTGTTATGTTCAGTGCTTATACAAATGAGTGCTTATTAGGGGTATCTACATTCAATGCTTGCTAGTTGCCAGTAGTAAACTACATGTTTTTTGTGCATATGAGTGTTTGAGTGTGAAGGGTTAATATAAGGTTTTAAGTAGGAGTGGGATTCAGAAGGAGGACTCTATTTAATAATGAAATGTATGACAAAAAATTAGTGTAATCTTTTGAGGTTTCTTAAGTCTAATCTTTATACAATATGTTTCTCTACAGATTTTATTTTTATCCTAAACACATTCATTTTTACTGAATGAATACAAAATGCTATGCTTGAAACTCAAGTTAGTTGTTATAACTTCATAAAAACTCTCTGTTCTCATGGCTGATGGTTTACTTCTTAATAGATTTGGCATCAGCCTATTTCAACTGAAAGAGCTAAAAGGCCATAACAGAGCTAATTAACTCACTGATTTGTAGCTTCTTAATGACTTATTTATTTTAAAGAAAACTAATTAAGTGTTTCAGAATACATTGGAAATTACTTAGAATAGACGTACTAGCTCCTATTGTGTTGAGTGTATAAGATAATTAAATGGAAGACATCATGGTACAATGGTGGAGGCTCCAGATGGATAGCCAGGAGGCTTTTGTTTTGCTCCTTTCTGTCATTAACTAGTTGTTTAGCCCTAGATAAGCCAGATATTCTTTTGCCAGTACACATTTTTTTTCACAAATAAGTTTGGCAAAAACAAATGAGACAATCTACACGTATATTTAGAAAAATGCCAAGATCTAATAGCAAAGTTTGACTTTTACTTTGGATACCATTACTCTTTTAGTCAAGGATATTTTTAATGGAAACAAAGAGAAATCCACTCAAGCTAATTTATGTAAAAAGGGCCCTGGATGGTTAGAGTAGTATCTAATGAGACCCATGTATAGAAAATATAGACAAGTATCAGGAAGGACTGAGCAACATAAAAGAAAAAATCTGATTGACTCATTTGAGTTCATGAATTTTATTCCTGCTTGAAATTACTTTGGCAAGAGAGTTTCAAAGTTGCATGGCAAACAGTTGTAGGGGCCTTGACTGACCGACTTGTCTGCTACTCTTCTCATTCATGACATTTATTCTTTCAAAACTCAACTACTGAATAAATACTTAAAGCAGTTTTGGGTTTATATGGTCTTGTATTCAATCATCTGGTTTCAGTTCTGGTATTTTAGCAAGAATTTTAAATTATTCAAGAGAAATCTATCAGTCTTGTAAAAAACTTAGGGAAAATTTCTAGGATGATGGACTGCTAAAAACACTGGTCCAGAGTTTCAGGCAGGAAAACACAGAATGGACAGATAATAAGAGAAATACCTCTAGAACTTTTGATGGGAGGAAGCACAGGCAGTAGAAGAGACGAAAAGGATGTCCGTGTGACTGGAATAGAGACAGAGAGTGTCAACCTCATAACAAATGCAACTGGAGAGCGTTGTAGGTACCAGATTATACCATGCCCTACCAAAATCATATTATGGACTTTGGTCTTTATAGGCTCAGTTGGAGACAATTCAAGAGGTCAAGATGAGACTTGATGCATAGTGTAAGTAATTTTAATAGCAGTGGGGGTGGAGAAGAGTAGAAACATCTAAGAGATATATAACTAATAAAATTGGGTGAAGGTTTGGTACTGGGAGCAAAGGAGAAGATCGTCTTAAGGACGACTGTGGTGGCTCTAAAATTAGTACTCAAATTTTTGTGGCCCCTCCCCTTCCCGAGTGTCTACTATGCCTTCTCTTGAATGTTGACTGGACCAAGCAACGTGATGATAGTGTGTGGGTTCCGTAGTTAGATAATAAAATGCATTGCGACTTTTATCTTGCTCTCGTTTGAATCACTCATCCTGGAGAAGCTATTCATCATGTTGTGAGGACACTCAAGATGCTACATGAGAAATACTGAGGTCTTCTACTGTGAGACTTCATCAGCTTGCCAACCGTTTGACTGAACCATCTTGGAATCAGCTTCTTTATCCCAGTCAAGTCTTCCTATGACTTGATTGAGATCCTGACAGTGATTTCATAAAAGATTATGAGCTAGGACACCACTCAAACAGCTTCTGAATTTCAGAGCCACAGGAACTTTGAGGCTAATGAATATTTATTGTTGTCTTAAGTCACTTAAATTTCAAGGTAATGGAAAAAAATATATTTTTTAACCAAGAAATTTCCGTGTGATAATAAAATATGTTGATATGGGACTGTGAAAGTTGATCATACAAATTGGGTCATTCTTGTCATACCAAACTAATGCAGACTCGAGAAGCCAGGGGGTCACAAACACTCGGGGCACAAAACACTGCTCCAAAAATGTAATTCTCTGCAGGCCTAGCAGCTGAGATTGCCTGAGGTAACCTGAAACCAGTTTTCTCTAAGGGCTACTAAAATGACCTGATGCAACTAGTTTTGCTCACTGCGGTCACTTACCCACCAGAGCTTGCTAGCTCCTCTGAACCTTATTAGTGTCAGTGAAATTTCTCAAAGAGCAAGCTTTACTATTTCTCCATTTTATAAAACCTCTAACCTCTTTGTCCTTTGGAAAGAACACTATCATTCACCATGGAGATTATCTCTCCCTGGCTTGCAAACTGATATTGCCAATAGAACCCTCTTTTCTGCTGTCTCATCATCCTAGTGGTTCTTTGGATGGCAGAACTCATTAAATAAAGCATGTACTTTATTATTATTGTTTTCATGGAAATTAGGCATTCAAGAAGAGCTCAGCAAGGATGTGTTTCCCCGATGATACTGACAAATGCAGTGATTCTTCAACTCTTCAAACTTTAGTGTAGCTCCAGAAAGCAATAAAATTATCCTTGATTTAATTTAGAATATCACTGTGTCTTCCAGAAGAGAGCACATAGAGACTTTGTCTCATTGTTGCCTCATATTTTCTCTCAGAGAAAAGATGTCTTCCTTGGAAAGATCGGCTAAAAGCTATATAGGAAAGACTTCTCCTGAAGCTTATAGCTCCTGTTCTTATCCCATGTAAACATTTTTTCATAAATCTTTAAAAAAAAATCGTGAAGTTTAACATTATTTGTTGAAAAAAGTATAAACATTTGTAAAGTCAAAAAGTAAGCTAATGTTAGTTTGTTACTGAAGAAAGGAAAACATTTTCTATAATTTAATGTAGTCTAAGGGTACATTGTTATAAAGACTACGGTAGTATACAGTGATGTCTTTGGCCTTCACATTCACTCAACATTCACTCACTCACTCACCCAAAGCAAAGTCCAGTCCTTCAAGCTTCATTCCAGTAAGTGTCATTACACAGGTGTACCTTTTTTTGTTCTTTGTACCATATTTTAACTATCTTTTCTATGTTTAGATGTGCTTAGGTGCACAGATACTTACCATTGTGTTTCAGTTGCCTACAGTATGGAGTATAGTCACATGCTGCCCAGCTTTGTAGTAGTCAAGAAATGATAGGATAGATCATAAAGCCAAGGTGTGTAGTCGGCTATACCAGTGAGGATTGTGTAAGGACGTTCTATGATGTCCTCACAACAATGAAATCACCTAATGATGCATCTTCCAGAACTTATCCCTGTCACTAAGTGACACAAGGCTGTAATCATCAAAGAAAAACATGAGCATTTAAAAATGATTGATCTTAGGAAGCACAACTCAGTGCAAGTGAGGTAGGACCAAAGAGTGCTACAAAAGCATTAAAGCTCTTTCTTCACCATTTGAATTTTTAATCTATATGCAAATTTTACTTTGAAAATATTTCAAAGTAAAATATTAAAAATATAGAAGAATTGCTTAAGACATGTTGTAGAAGATACCTTTAAAAATAAGACAACATGAAAAGCTTTACAGAAAAAGCTGATTTATTTAGTACCTATACTTACTCGTTTTTGTCTTTAAATATCTTTTGAAAATGTACAATGTGCCAAGCACTGTTAAGGGAACTCTTGATTCTGCAACAAACAAAATGGAACAAAACCCTTGATCTCGTGAAATTTACATTATAGCAGAATGGGACATAATAAGCCAAAAACATGACAAATTGGTAAATTATATATTATACTGGAAGAAAGGAAACACTAGAAATCAAAGCAAAGGACAATCAAGAGTGATAGTAGGTGTTAATGACTGTAAAATTTTTAAATAGAGTGATTAAGATAAGAATCATTAAGAAGATGATATTTCACCCAGGTATCAAAGGAGGTCAGGGAGTTGACTTCAAGAATATCTAAGAGCAGAGAGTTTATCTCAGGTACAGGACACAGCCAGTGCAGAGGCTCTAAGTCAGGAGTTCGCCTGATGCATTCACAGAACAGGAAGAGAGCCTAGTGTCTTAGAATAGGGTTAAGAAGGGAGAGGATAGTGGGAAGATGGATCAAAGGGTTAAATGGAACACCAACATGTAGGAGCATAAGAACCTTTACAAAACATTGAGCTTTTACTCTGAATAAAATGGAAGATTTTAAGGCATTGAGAAGACACATGGCATGGCTTGCTTTTCATCAATCACCACCTTTGCTGACCTGTTAAATATGTACCAGGGTGTTTGAAAGAGACAAGTTAGGAGATAATGAAATTCCAGGTGATGGTTCAGATGAGGCTGCTGCACTGCAGTTAATGAGAAGCCATCAGATTTGAGTTATATTTTGAAGTTTTAGACCATATATATATATATATATATATATATATATATATATATACATACACACAGAGAGAGAGAGAAGCACACATTTTTTTTTCTTACAGATTATAATAAAAAAGACATTGGTCAAGGTGGAGGGAGGAGTCTATTTTTGTTGTCCCAAATAGCTCTAGGGATGGATTCACCATTAATGAAAATGGGGAAGTTTGCCAGTGGAGCAGGTCTAGGAAAAATCAAGAGCTTGATCTTGGGCATGTGGAGTTTGAGATGTCTCCTTGATGTATAGCCAAGATAAGATGCTTGGTTATATGTGTCTGTAGTCTGAGGGAGAACATCATTTTAGGTTGAAGGCATAAGGAAGGAAAGTACCATAGGTGTGCAGATGATATTTAAAGCTTTGAGGCTAGGTCAGGTCACCAAGGGATTAAGTATAGATATAGATAGAAGAGAGAGGAGATGAAGGAGCAGAAGAGAAAGCAGCAAACCAGACTGGAAAGAGCAAGCAGTGAGTGGAGTAGAGGAACACCAGTGAGTAGGGTAAGAGTGAACGGGATAGGAGTCAGTGGGGTAGGGTTAAGTGGGGCGGGAATGAGTGAGGGTAGAAGCACAGGGTCCTGAAAGCCAGTGAGAGCGGGAGTGATCAACCATTGAAAGCTGCTAATTGGTCAAATAAGAAAAGGGCTGAGAATGAGTTATGCTATTTTGCTATGTGAATGTTCATAGTGACTTTGGCAAGTACAGTGTCAGAAAATTACGGGGAGTGAAAGCCAAACTGAAATTGGTTCAAGCAAGTATCAGAGAGAAAATGCGGCAGTGAGTATGGCTTACATCTGCACATCGTTGACATAATGCACCGATTCTAAACACTTCTGCATGACAAGGATCACTCCAAACAGATTAAACAAGCCAGTTACGTAGTAGATGCCTAACAAAACATTAATATCTGGGTTATGGAAGAGACTACAGTGAATTGCTTAGAAAAAGATAATCCAGTGGGGAAATGGGCAAAGGAGATGAATAAGGAATTTACGGAAAAAGAAATACAGATACACATTTAGTATACACCAGCGTGCTGTAATTCAGTACTAATGAGGATATGCCAATTCAAACTGAGACTAGATACCATCACAACTGATAAAGAATTGATGAGCTTATGGGTAAAAGTTACCTTTATACGCAATTTATATACTGAAGGACAGTGTGTGTGTATGTGTATTGTGTGTGCATATACAAGTTCTGACAATTAGGTTCACAAACTCATCTTAGAAAAAGTGCTCCATGACTCACTGTTGAATATCACTATGGTTACCTTCAAAGTACTCCCCTTGGGAAGCTATGCACCAATGTCCGTGCCTTGTCCACCCGTCAAAGCAATTTTGGAACTGTTTTTCTGGAATGGCCATCAGAGCTGTTTCTAGAGTGAGTTCTCGAACTTAATTGTCAGTTCTCATAGACATACATATATGTCACCATTTTAAGGAGAAAATGTATGATTTGTATTTAAATTATGAAGACATTTTTCCTATAGCTCACCACTACTTAATGTACCATTGAGTGTATTAATAAAAATAGAAAATGACCTAGAAAGTTCTTAAAGTATTTTTTAAAATCTAATATAATCTTACTTTGGATTTATACAGCAGCAAACAAAATAGGCTATTCTATGCATTCTGAAATGTAAAGTGTTTAAAGAAACAACACTGAGTGAAAATATATTTTTAACATATTCTTGGGATACAAAAGTTTCCACATTAGCGTTGTCTCCTTGCCACCTATGTGCAAAATCTTGAACAACTTAGAGAAATTTTTTTTAGGTATAAAGGATTTAAGGAAGTGTCTTAAAACAGAGAAAGCTGATTTGGGGGAAAGTGTCTGATATAAAAAGGCACAATGACTGTATAATACTGATCTAGAATGATGTCTACATGCCCCACCTTACTCAAGGCACCAAGTGAAAGGGGATAAGGAAGGGACTTGACTCCGCCTGCCCAGATTCTCCTTCTAAACCCCTCAAACAGAGCACTAGCTTCTCTCTTCTGCAGTAGAACAGGTTAGGAGAGGGAGAGAGACCAGAAAAAATTCCAAATGCAACTCTCTGCCTTTGAAAGTAAACACGTGGGGCTGAGCTCAGTGGTTCAACCTGTAATCCCAGCACTTTGGGAGACAAAGGCGAGTGGATTGCCTGAGCCTGCGGGTTCGAGACCAACCTGAGCAACTTGGTGAGACCTCGTCTCTACAATTAAAAAAAAAAATTGAAAGTAAACACATGGAATTATTCTCCTAATTGAAACATTTTTTTTGTTGTTGTTAAAAAAACTCTATATTTATGGCCACATATGTTTGCATAGCAAATATGAATTATGATCTGGAAAGAAACATTAAATGATTTCAGTCATTGTCTCCAAGTAGGGGATTAAGAAAATGGTAACAACCAAGAGGAAGTTGTCATTTACTTAAAATATTTGCATTTTAATGTGGAAAACATAATCATGTATTACCTAAGTAATTATAAATAAGCAAAATTATGTCCACATAAAGACTTAGAAATTCATTTTAATTAAATGCCTATTATAATTAGTTCAAAATTATAAATGCAAATTTGTGGTTATTATACATCAAGCACTAAGCATCAGCTGCATACACACACTTTTCCAAAAAAAAATGCCAGTTGCATTCTAAATCCTTATAAAGCATTTGAGGAAAATAGATCATAGATGTTACCTTTTCTTTGTTAAATCAGTGAAATAGCAGTTGATTTTTAAAAACAAACCACAAGCTACAAAATACTCTCATAAATATTGTTGCCCCTACCTTCCTCTGGGAAAGGATGTTCTCTTAACTCTATGACAGATTCAGGATGCCTTCCTCCCTTTGCCTGACTCTAGACCATTAGTCTCCACAGTCTGTTTCTTGAAACCCTCTAATTTTAGTTGTGTTAATTCGCCACACATGCAACACGTGCACACACCATGTGCTCTTTGATAATAAACTTAATGAACATATTAAATTACCAAAAACATCAAAATTTGGAAGGCGAAATCTTGGAATAGCAGATGCTACTTTTCCTCCAGACAGAAGAGGGGTAGGGAACACCTGGAGTCACAATAGTAATGTGACCTGGTCAATGTGAATCTGGGTACACCTTTTGGCCTAAGCACATTTGATTGTATTTTTTGTTGCCGTTTTTGGTTTAATGTCATGCACTTTGCCTTTCATTCCTGAGTTCTATAGGCTGTAGTTTATATCACATATATGGTTCTGTCACTCACTGATCTTCATTGTTGATATGTGATACTTACAAGTCATAATCTCTACTAGACTGGACACTTGAGGGCTGGGGATAGAAATCATGTTATCTAACACATTTCATAGGAAATAAATAACACTAAAATATAAACAAATAACACTAAAATATGACTTTGCTATAATTTCTAGATTCCTTCTAGAGCTCGGTTTGATAGAAGGTGGATCATCCAGTTTCAATTTCCCATATGTGGTCAGCCAGTTTTCCCAGCACCATTTACTGAATAGGTTCTCCTCTCCCTGGTGGTTGTTGGTAAAGTCTTTGTCGAAGATGAGTTAGCTGAGTAATTGAGGTTTGGTTTCCAGAATCTCTCTGCTGTTCCATTGGTCTCTATGCCTGTTCTTGTACCAGGATGTTTTGATGATTGTAGTTTTATAGTAGAGTTTGAAGTCTAGAAATGTAATACCTCCTGCTTTGTTTCTTTTGTTAATAAATGTTTTTGTCTACCCATGCTCTTTTATGTTTCCTTATGAATTTCTGTATTGCCGTTTCCAGGTCTGAGAAGAATGATGTTAGTAATTTAAAGGATATTGCATTAAATCTGTAGATTGCCTTTGGTAGGATGGACATCTTAACAATGTTAATTCTTCCAATTCATGATCATGGAATATTTTTCCATTTGTTTGTGTCTTTGATTTCTTTGAGCAGTGTTTTGTAGTTTTCATTGTAAAGATCTTTCACTTCTCTGGTTAGGAAGATGCCAAGGTATTTCATTTTTGTGTGTGTGACTATTGTGAATGGGATTGTGCTTTTTATTTGGTTCTCTGTCTGTTTGTTGTTGGTGTATAAGATAGCAACTGTCCTTTGCACATTTATTTTATACTCTGAGACTTTGCCAAAGTCCTTTATCAATGCAAGGAGTTTTTTTTACAGATTTTCTTGGGATTTCAAGGCATAGGGTCGTGCATGTCATCTGCAAAGAGGGATAACTATCTTCATCTTTTCCTATTTGAATACCCTTGATTTCCTTCTCTTGTCTGATTACTCTAGTCCCTACCTACCACAATACACAAAAAATCAACCCTACATGGATCAAAGACCTAAATGTAAAACCTCAACCTTTAAGAATTTCAGAAGAAAATGTAGGAAACACTCTTATGGAAATTGGAATAAGCAACCCATTCCTGATCAGCTCTCCAAAAGTGAATGCCATAAAAGATAAGATAGACAAGTGGGACCTCATCAAATTGAAAAGCTTCTGCAAAGCAGAAGAAACCATCAAGAGAGCAGAGAGACAGCCCATAGAGTGGCAAAAAATATTTGCCAACTGTATATCTGACAAAGGCCTAATATACAGGACCTACAAAAAACTCAAATGTGCTGAAAGGAAAAAAATAAACAACCCTATTGAAAAGAGGGCAAAAGATATGAATAGACAATTCTCAGAAGAAGACATACGAACAGATACATGAAAAAATGCTCAGCTTCACTAATCATCAAAGAAATGCAAATTAAAACCACATTAAGATACAACCTAACTCTAGTCAGGATGGCTATCATCAATAACTGAAAAACAATAGATGCTAGAGAGCATGCAGGGAAAAGGGGACACTTCTACCCTGTTGGTGGGAGTGTAAACTAGTACAACCTCTGTGGGAAACAGTGTGGTGATTCCTAAAAAATTTAAAAATCGACCTTCCATACGATCCAGCAATCCCCCTTCTGTACACCCAGAGGAAATCAATCCACTCTGTGAAAAAGATTTCTGCACGTGCATGTTTATTGCAGCATTATTCACGATAGCAAAAACATGGAACCAATTGTGTTGCCCATTGAAAGTGGACTGAGTAAAGAAAATGTGGTATGTATCATGCAGCCACAAAGAAAAACAAAATTGTGGACTTCACAGCAACTTGGATAGATTTAGAGTCTATAATACTCAATGATTTGTCACAGAAACAAAGATCTGAGTACTACATGTACTCACTCATAAGCAGACCCTGAACGTTTATGATAATACTATAAGAAAGGGATTGGCAATAGTGTAACACTGCCAGGAGAGGAGGGACACATAACATCAATGAGGGTACCCAAACTTTGCCTGCACGATGACCACTTATGTACCTAACCCTGAATTGTACCCCACATCTTTAAAACAAAAATAATAAGTAAAAAAAGAAGGTGGGCCATGCAAAGTTCAATTCAAGAGCGTTTTGTTCCTTGTATTTTAAATAAATCTTCATCATTTTAACTTATTAAAATATCAGTTACTGTGGTTTCAGGTCCATTTTTCTAGTGATAATTTAAGAATGATTACATTAAGCCATTGGGGAAAAGTTAATGAAGAATTGTGTTTCACTTCTGAATCTTATTTGGTTAAATATCTCCTAGATCTTTAAAATACACACATAGCTTATTTAAAATAAAAGCACTGCATAAATTTCATTATAATATAGGTGCATTGAACAAAAAAAAGCTCAGAAAAATACTGCAAGAATACAAAAAAGCACCTTAATTTTATTAGCCAGAGATAAGAATACTAACAGAATAATTCTTTTACTTGGGATTTGAACTGAGTTATAGAAATTTGCAAAGGAAATTATGCAGCAGGAGTGGCACTAATGAAATGTATTTTTATCAATCTTCAAATCAGTAAGATTCAGGACATAAAAGAATGATATTTTAAAGCACCAATATCTAGAGTCTGCAGACCTGAAAACAGATATGTACTAGAATATTAAAACGAAGTCATACTAAATGGCTTTTTATAAACCAGCCTATATTCACTGACTCATTCAGATGATGGTAGATAGTTCCATCTGTGTGACTACAAATGTTTATGCTAATGTCCCCTGTAAATGGAAGGTGCTTCGTTTTAAGTATTTTTTTTTTTCTTTTTTCGTTGTAAGTATTTTAAAGACAGATTTGGTCTTTTTCTTCCTGTGGTGCAAGAGGCTTTACCCTCTGCCTGACTATTACATACCCTTAAGGAGTGAGGAATGGGCACAGAGCAAAAGAGGGAATTAAATAATAAAACTAGAAAGAGTTTATAATTAGAAATGGTAAGGAAAGGTAAATACAGCCACACTGTATGTATGATATTATTCAATTTTCCTTTAGTGAAAATCATACTATTCCTCAAGGTTTTCATTGGGCTATATGATTTTGAAAAATAAGAAAGAAAAGAGGTTAGCAAGACATAATCACTGATGCAAACATTGAATCTAAAACTAACGCTCAGTTTATATTTATAGCTAACATTCTGAATTCCTCGCTCTTTCACCCTTCTTCTCCCCTTTTCCCCTGTCCCTGTTTAAAAGTTGTCCTTCTCTCCACATGCTTGAGCTATTTTGGGCAAAATGTTTACAGTTACACCGGGAACAAAAGGGTTTCCACAACCTCTAGATTATAGAAGTTTTTCTCTATAGCAGTAAGAACTGTTTTCCTTTAATCAAGCATAACCACACCCCTAGAGACAATGCTTTATAGGAAAAGGCTAGTCATTTCAAGATGCAAAGAAAATGATTTAGAAGTACAGGTGAAAAATACCGGCCAACATTACCAACCCTGGTGATCATGTATAGAATGATATAAAAAAGAATCAGAAGTTTGAATTTGGGTCTTATTCTTATATTTTCCAATGAAAAGATTGATCTAAGATCCTACTATGATTCTAGTGGAATGAATGACATTTTATCTTTTAATGAGTGATGAAATCAGGGTTAATGTTTAATATAGAATAGCAGAATGCAGGGTTCCTTTGGAAAAATAAACAATTGATTTGAATTAGGTGATGTGGGTTCTACCTCTGACTTTGCCATCAAAATTAGTGTGTTCTTAATAAAGACCTAGTCTCTGTGCTTTATTCTCTTCCTCTTCGGGGCAACAGGGACTCCAGCTGCAAAGAGGTTGGACTGAATGCTCCAGGAGAGCAGCAGTACAGCCATGCCATGGTACCAGTTATAGCACTGGCTCTTTTCTGTGTTGCTTTGTACCCAGTTGCATCAGCTCAAACTGGTCTGCTTCATTATTCATTTTATCTCACTTGATATCCTTCTTCAATGACATCCTGGAGCATTCAAGTGCTGAATTATGAAGTTACAATCCCCACATCTATAGCCTAATAATCTGTTTCTATTCTAACCTCTTTTTCTTTAGTTCCATAGAGGTTGCTCTCTTCTGGTTCAAGATCTACCTTCAGTGATTGCTGCTGAAACTCTTCTTCACCTTTGTTAGGGAGCCTGCCCTCATCTCTTCTGTCCTTCATTGGTCTCTTCCCAAGCATTTCCAAATCCATGGACTTCTTTCCTCCAGATTGTAAACAAGCTCGGATCTCTTTCCATTTGAAAATTTAATTTAACAAACTTTGTTTTTAGAGCAAGTTGAGGTTCACAGTAAATTGCTCACATTTAGACCAATTCCCATATAGCCCCTGCACCCACCTGACTCCTTCCATTTTAAAAACAAACAAAAAATGAATCAAGAACTTTCTGTCTCAATTCTGTGTACCTTTAGTTCCTTCCCTTCCTAGTAGTCTCTTGGATATTTATAGCTTTCTTAACTCACCGTTCAATGTCATATTTGTACATGTACTTTTGTACCAAAGAATACCCTAATAAATTCTACTAATAATTCTTCATGGTTTTTTTTTTTTTTTGCTTTGTGGCATTTGATATTATTGATCATTCTTTCATTTCCCAAGATCTCACTTCTGTTATGTTCTGTGATATTCTCCCTCTTGATTCTCCTCTGCACTTTCTCACTCTGTTCCCCTTGCCCTCAGCATTTCCTCTTATTTCCATTTTTTAGGAGTTGATGTTCTTAGAACAGTACTTTTCCAACCTGACTGTGCTTATCAGTCACTTGGAAAACTTGACAAATTGCAAATTCTGATTCACTAAGTCTGTGGTAGAATTCAGAGTTTGTAGTTCTAATAAGCATTCCAGGTTGGTGTTTTCTATGCTGGTTAAAGCACCACATTTTTAGTAGCAAGGTCCTCAGCAGGCAAGGACTCATCTGTTTGCTCCAGTGTGCTATATTGTCAAGAGGTCAGCCTCCAGTGTGGGAGCTGAGGTCTAGGACAGCTGGAGCCCACAGACCAGGAGTCTTTGCGAGTCACCAGTTTTATTTGTGTATCCCAGTCAGATGAAACATCCATGTGTATCGCACAAAAATGAAAAACATTGGAAAACCCTGCTGCAGAATTTTAGCCATTCTATGTCACCTGTGTCCAGGTCTGGTGCTCCTGCCTCTATGCTGAAACTTTCCATTAACTTGGTATCACGTTCAGCGTATATATCTGGATATATCTGGAACTTAACTCTTGACACTTGTCTGTCTACAGGACTGTCCTTTTCTTTCTTTGTTCTATTTTTGACATGGCACTATCATTCACCCAGTTACTAAAGACTAATATGATGTTTATTTTACACTACTCTGTCTTTTTTCTCACATTCTATTATTGGATGAGTCTTTTTGGTTTTGTCATTCTTCATATCTGTTCCCTTCTCTCCATTTTTAGAACATACTATTACATTGACCATGTGCTGCTCTCTCTGACATCAGTTTTCCCCCTCCCCACCAATCAACACACTTTCTTATCAGTTCTCTGTATGAATTCTTTAGGAATGTTTTAAAAAGCACACTCGCATCATGCTTCTTTCCTATCTGTATCAGTCCTTTGTGCTTCAGTGAAAGCCAGAGTTCTATAGGGCAGAATGCAAAACATGATCTGAAGCCTCAGGATTTCTCTTTAAAGTCACTTCCAATAAATGAAACATGCTGTTTCTATGTACTTACTGGCCAGAACTTGGCCACAAGGACACACAAAGCTGCCTGGGAAACTGAGGAATCTTTAGTGTCTTGGGAGTATGTTTAAAGGAAAGCCTTTTCCTTCTTTCTGATGGCCAGGAAGCAGCTAGGATGGCTGAAATCAGAGCATTTATCTCGGTTCTCAAAGAATAAATTCCATGTTAAGGGTAACAAAACAATAAAATAGAAGGATGGGTAACCACCATTTCAGCCTTGATCACTTCACTTCAATCGTTTTTTTTTTTTTCTTCTTCTCTTTTCTCTTATTTTTGAAAGGAAAAAAATTATTAAACCAATGTTACTGTGCACTCTCTGCTACTAACAAATGCACCTTATCTGAACCAAGATAACAATAAAGGAGGAGTCTATTTATCCCATATTTATTTTTCTGTCATTCAACACTTCTCACCTCTACCACTATAATGGATTTTAGAAACAAATGCAGATATTCAGAATTAAGTTTGCTAAGACAAAATGAAGTGAGAAAATACAGCTGTAATGCTAAGTACAAATTTTCTGCTCAAAAGAGATTATTACATCTTGACCGTTTTAGCTTTAAAAAGTGTGCTCTGTAGATGAACATGACTCTACACTTTACATTTTAAAAGAAGCATATTAAAGACAATTATTCAGTCTACAGAAAGAGCATTCGGTCCTTCAAAGAGAGAGCTGAGATCTGACCCTGAGTTTTTCTTTTTTCCCTCCAAATTCCTCATTTTTACTTGCACACACAATTAAGTGTGGAGAGAAGACGGAATTCAAAGACAGTTAATTTGGAAGACATCTAAAATAAACTTGCTATTTCTTGTAGTGTAATAAATCTCACCTTCTCTTTACTACTATGTCTTTAAGATTTAATTGTAATTTGCTCTAGGAATTAGAGTTTTTTCATATCGATTAAACTTTTCCAGTGTAATCTTGCTCTAAGTTGACATATATAACAACTATGGACACACACAGACAGGATGATATAAACTTTGACCTTTTGAAATATGGCAAACTGTTAAGTATATGAAGCTTCCCATTAACTGGGTATTACAATCAGCTTATAATAGAGGAAAATATTTAAATACATGAAACCTGACTATTGTGGTGTCAGCAGGCATCAGAGAGGTCTGTGGCAGAGTCAATGACTTTGATGATTCTCACCCTATTTAAAATTTACAGTAAGAAGGAGACACTCACAATTTCAAGAATTTAAAGAAAAAAAGAATTTTGCAATCTTTTGAAGTGTTTGAAGGACTTTACAAAGAAACAAAATAACACAGAAGAAAAATGTATAATAGCTCTAGCTTCATAATCCTCTACTGCTTCTTTTCTTCCTAATAAATAAAACAAGAAGCAAGTTAAGGATACAAGGTGGTTCATTTGTTTGTGCTAGGCCATAGGATAGACTACACAAAGATAGGTTAGGGTTAGGGCTAGGATATTTTAATTGACTAAGGGTCTCTTCTCAAATGGAGGTGATTTAATGAATGGTGAAAAATACTTAATGCATATTAGGGTGTTTTATTAAAACAAGAAAATCATGTATAAAGATAGATTCTTTATCCCTTTTCAGAAATATAATCATTTCTTTATAAAATTATGAAAAGCCATAACTATCTTTATCTTGCATTTTTTGTTTTGTTTAATCTGCTAATAATTGACTTTCAGTCCTTAAACTTCCACAGAACAGATTTTAAATGATGGAATAAACAAAATACATGAATGTTGACATCAATTGGACAAGCGAATATAAAATGACTTATCAGAATTTGTATCTTCCATTACAATCACATAATGACAACAGAACATTTGGAATAGAGAAAATTATTATTTGTATAAACACTTGTTTTTATTTTCCAACTCCCTGGGATGGTCATATAGATTTCCCCAAAAGAAGTAGTGCTAAAATAATATAGGGCATATAGATATATTTGAAAGAAAAAGGTGGGGACCCCATGGTCGCCATGTCACTGTGAAGTCAACTGCCTCCTCCATTTTTCAAGGACACTATGGCTGTGCTAAGAGTTATTTTCCTGTCTGAAGGGCTCTTCCCTCTTTTCTGCCCATACAAATTCCATTAGCTACTCAAGATCCATTTAAGTTTCTTTCTTTGTATAAAGAATTTGTATTTCTTTCCACTCTAAGAAAAATTTTTAAATATTTAATACTATTACTATTTTTGGTAGTTATTCATGATTACTTTTCCAGGAATTGTCAGCAAAATAAATGGTTATGTACATACATACATACATATATACCCATTCTATTATCCTTTATAGTGTCTCTTTCAACTAGCATATTTAATGCATAAAACAAATAGACTAAACGACAAAAACAAATCTTTTGCAATACCAGTAGTTCTCAAGTTATTTAGGCAACTGGAAACATAAATCAATAATTCTGGTCTCAGAACTATGATAGTAGAAATTCAAATATACCTTGAGTATGTGCATCAGTCATTCGATTAATATTTAAGATGGCCATTCAGTTGTTTTCTCCTTTTAGTGCAAATATCTTATTAAAAGTAGATACCTACGTCTTCTTCTGAGCAGTGTCTATTCGTTTCCTTTGCCCACTTTTTAATAGAGTTGTTTTTTTCTTTTCAGCACATTTGAGTTTCTTGTGGATCCTGGATGTTACCCACTCATAAGCGAACTCTGACCATCTATCATAACACTATAAGAAAGGGATTGGCAGTAGCGGCACACTGCCAGGGGAGGGAAGGGGGCACATAACATCAGTAAGGGTACCCAATCTCAAACCAGGCAAAGTGGGAACCGGGGGAGGCCCAAACTTTACCTGTACAAAGACCACCTATGGACCTAACTCTGAATTATACTCCACATCATTAAAATTCAAAAAGTATATAACTAAATCATATATTGATTTAAAGACACATTTTATAGATGAAATAGTGATTGGCTACAACCATTATTGCATGAAGTGTTATTTCCATTTTGCCAATATCTAAAAGAGAAGCCATCACAACATGAAAGCTCAGTACTGCTTCCTACGGCAGAGGTGTGGATGGATTCCTGATAGAAACAAGAGAGGTATAGATGAGTACTGAGGAAACAGAAAAATGGGAACTTTTTTTCTAAAATTTTTTCTGTGCAAGGAGAGATAAGAGGTGAGAATATATATATTAGCATAGATAAAATTAGGAATAAAGAAACAAGACACACCAAATATATATATTGACATAGATAAAATTAGGAATAAAGAAACAAGACACACAAATTTTTTTCCTGAATGTTAGAAGTGGAGAAAGATAGCATAGTAATTTTGGTTATGCGTGGAGAAAGTTTTTATCTGAAATTTTCAATTTGCTATTAGCCAAAAAAAAAAAATCACTGTATTTCAGAAATTAGTGAGCCCTTCCAGTGTGCTTCAGGACACTCTTAGGTCCTGGAGATAGAACTGGAAATATGTAATGCTCCCTACCCTTTTAGGACTTCACAGTTTGAGTTACAGCGAGCACTCACCATGACCACAGCACTGGAGATGAGGCATTGGTGCATGGCGGAGGCATCCTCTCCTAGACTTGGGGGGCAGAATCAGACGCTTCTTAGAGAAGGTGAAGTGAGTTGAATAGAAACTAGGCAGGCAAAAAGATGGAATTCACGTTTTTCTTCCAGTCATTGGATGGAGTGCATTTGGGTAGTCATTTCATTGAGATTCAAATCACTTATCTTCTTGCAGCCTTCCACCCAAGATATTAGATGACCAATCTGAATTCCCCTCCCCAAAGAATGGATGATTTCCTCATACCCTACAGATCATTCGTAATCACTTTTATTTTCTTTTTCCTTTGCAGCATTTTCTTTGTTGCCACAATTTTCTGCCAATAGGTATTTTAAATCTTGTGTAATGACATTATTCTCAGCTTTCTATAAACCCTGAATTAGAGAATATCTAGAGCTCATGTCAGTACTAACAGCTGAGATCCAGCTTTATAACAAATCTAAATTTAACATAAAAAGGAATACAAACTACATTTATTTATCATCAACATAAAAAATCAACAGAACCTAAATCATAGATAAACAAATAACCTGTAAATGATAATACCTCCAATATTATTTTCAGAATTGTATGAATTTTTGAAAGTCACCTACCAGTGCCATTAGTAAGGGCAGCAGTGACTAGGTAGAAAGTCTGGTGGCTTCTGGGAACCATGTGCATGTATGGAAAAATATATTGCTAAGGTTTCTAATGTGTTTAGGACTAACTCATTTGACAGAGTGGCAATAAATAAATTATGCCAACTACTTGATTTTAACAAGCTGCAAAGTTCTAGTAAAATTCAAAATAAGTAAATACTTGCTTTATTTCTTTATTTCTGTGTCATGACCCAAAATGGTAGAAGAATACAACTCTAGTCTAAGAAGCATCATGAACAAGTAACAATCATTACACAATAAGGCGATATCATCCCAAAGTCGGTGGGCAAAAGCTTTTTCTTAGTGGGATGAAAAAAATATTATTTTTTTAAAAGATAAAGCACAGCTACATAGAGCAAATATACAATATATATGTCGTATTACAATTTCATGGAAAGCAATTAGAAAAAAATAGTCTAAAAGAGACAACTTAAGAAGCAATAATTTTTTAAAAGTCAAGAAAAATGCATTATACAATACAAATTTGAGTTTCTCACAGGGCAAAGAAGAAGCCAATCCTTCATTTTTCCACTGGACGCCAGAAATTGATAACTGTTTTATAACCTCTTCTCAGAGTAGGTAACATCTTCTAAGGAGATTTGTTTGATCCCTCTTGCAGAATCTTGAACCCAAAAGTCCCTTTTCACTCCAATTGATAGGACAGATTTTAATGGAATTCAAATCTAAAATCATAGATGGATAGATGTGACAGACAGGCAGATGTCATCTCAGGCCATATTTATTGTTTGTTGATCATCTACTCCATACATGACGCTGAATTAAACATCATGGAGTCAAAACAAAGATCAGAAATGGTCCTATCCTCATGGGACTTAAAATTTAATAGGAGAGAGAAAACTTGCATTAAAATCTAAAACACAAGTTGGAAATGGATGCCACACATTCTCTCCTCCATGAAAGATTGTTAAAAACTGAGGTTTTGTTTCACCAGAACTTCACACACTGTCTGGAATGTGGCCATTGAACCATAAATCTTTCTAGAAGCTTTAGAGACATTCAGGGAGAATGCTATGAACACCCTGAAACTGGAGCATCCCAGCTTCATCATGGAGCCCCTGCATGGAAAAGATGATCAATTCAAACACGTCTCAAACAGGCACAATTTTCATGGACAAGAAGGTGATCTCAAGCAGAGAGAAGCAAAAAACAAAAAATAAAAACAACAAACATGGAGACGAGTATTTGTGGGGATACATATATGAAAAAAGTAGTTCACATTGGCCAGGAGAAAATAAATGGCATTTTGGTTATTATTAAGTTTGAAAATATTTTCCTTCTGAGTAAAGAAGTACCTATTGATGGGAATTTCAAAGTTTAAGTGATGACCACCTGTTGAAGATCTTTTTTAGATATTCTCAAATATAGGTAGAAGTTGAATGGACCCGTACCTGCAATATAAACCAAATCATTTTATGTTGGCAATGGTTGCAAAATATTATCAGAAATATCTCAAGGTTTAGTCATAAATTGTGATTGTTTATGGCAAATGTTTTTATGCACTCATAGAGAGTTCTTCATCACTTGCATGGAGAATTCTTCTACTCAGTGAAGTATTTTCAGAGAATGCTAATGACCTTTAGCTTTCATGCTATTCCTAATTGTACGCTGAGGTGACGGCTTCTGTGTGTTAAGTTGCCTGCGAGGTAATGCCAATATATGCTCCTAAAAGTGTCTCTAGTAAGGAGATTATGAAAGAATTTCAGAAATGCACTCTGACAGACCTGCATCTTTATACCACTCTTCCCTCTTCTGACAACATCTGAGGATTGAAAAGTCTCTGTTTCCTGGCAGTGTGTGGTGCTGCCATGCAGTTGTTAGAATAGTTTCATTTACTGTGACTGCATAGCTCATACTATATACACAGTTTGTGTTTGTTGCTAAACAGTTGGTTCTGGCTTGGAATTCCTGCCTTCACTCCAGAACCCATTCTCTGGAGAGTTCACTTGTCTCTCTTGGCCACTTTCCCAAGCAAGACAAAGCCACAAGTTATACCACCCTCCTAATGGGAAACAAACAAAACAAAGCAAACCCCCCAATGAAAACTTTATAGTTGTGCATAGACATGTGCTGACATAAGAATTTATTTCAATAAGTGTAAAGATAATCATATGGAAATGGGTAGGAGGTGAGTTTGGTGAGAGAACTGAGGGGGATCCATAGTATTAGACTCATGATGTAAGGAACAGTAACAGATTGACCTTCTCCAAAACAATTCCTTGAAAATTTCCTGAGAAAACCTCAGGGAGTAAAATGCGTCATCTGCAACTGTGGACTGGTTTGTTAGATTAGTTGAAATTAGGGAAATGGAAAGTTTTCCAGATACTTGATGAAAAGATGCATGCTATTGATAAGAGTTGGTCCTTGAGATCAGTAGGATAAGACTTTGATCAGTTTGTAATTTCATTACTTGATTCTAATCAGGCCTACCTCCACAGCTCAGTTTAGTGCTCTCTGAATGTTTCTCTGTGTTCTGCTCTAAGTGTTCTAACCTCAATTTGTATAAATGGACTGTATTATCTATTCTTTCTTTGCACACAGTACGATCATCTTTATAACCTTTTGTTAAATTTACAGTTCTAACAATTATATATGTAAATCTGTGCATTCCTAGCTGGTGGCAGGAAACTTACTTAGCTCTTCTACAAACATCTTAAACTCAAAATACTCTAGTCCAAGTGCAATGTCCTTTTTTTCTTCCAACATTGCAAATTCTGTGTTTGATTCTGCTATTTCTGCTAAGAGATAACATTTTGAAGAAAAATTCAAACACAGTCTCCAAGCTCTAAAACAAGCAGATTAGACTTTCATTCTTGTAGTTTTGTCATTGTTTCCTTACATAACTATTACTAATTACTATAAGCTATCCTATGATTAATTTTAATTTTGAAGTAAACTATACTTTTAAAGGAGGGGAATATATAGAGATATTTTGAGTTAAATTACAAAAGTATTCTAGTAATGATAGCTATTCAGTTATGATTAAATAATTTGCTTTTAAATTTTGTTTATATTCCATACTGTGACTCCATATTTCTGAGTTTAACTGTCATTATTTCTTAAGCATATATTTTATATCTATATCATCCCTTTTGCATAGAATATTCTCTTTATATCTCATCTCTGCCCGTGAACAAGTGTCATACAAGGCCCAGCAAAAGTACCAAACCTTCCTGACAGCTTCCTATTTCACATTTCTAAAACATTGCTGTCAATATTTTTCTTTAGTCACTTGACTCTTTGCAATTTCTTCTAGATTCTAAGTTCCATAATGGTAAAAGTGGAAGTTGCTCAATCATCCATAGCACAAAAGTTTGCACAAGATTTGGTAAATAAATCGTGTTGAGTTGCTTAACCTTATACATTAAAAACATAATTGCTGACTGACTTGCTTCAGTATACAGTTGAGTGGTCAAGGGCGAGAAAATTATATAGAAGAGAAAATATTTTTCAAGCTGTTCTTTAAATTTGCAGGGCAAATGGCTTGAAGAAATAACTGAGGAGCTGGGCTATGAGTCTTCTACACATGGGACAATTTATTATTTTCAGGCAAAAAGTAAAAAGATTGTATGTTATATGTAGCAAAATTTTAAAAAACTTATAGAATCTTGCTGCAATATCTGCATGCAATAATCCATCATAATAGTAAAGGTTTATGTCTAGAAGTATGCTTTTCTTCAATATCATACATTGGAAAATAGAGTCAACAGTAAAAAGAATTTTTCCTACCTTCTAAAACATAGCAAAATGAAAACTAAGAAGTTCTATGCTAAAATGTTTTTCTTAGGCTTTGAAGTAAACCAGTAAAACATATTTGTGATTACCATGACATCAGAAATTCACACATTCAGTTTTTGACACAATGTGCCATAATTTATTCAAGTAGCAAACCTGTGTTGGCTTCAACCTGTAAAGATGAAAAATTATTTGATATGATATGAAAGTAATCAATTTAAATGAAATATCTTTGGCAGCTGCTTTTGGAATTTGCTCTGTAAGCTCTTCAGAATCATCACTTATCTGCATTTCAAAGAAAGCTGAACACTGATGTTTTGTTACTTATTTTATTAATATGACAATTAAAATCCAAAAGCCATAGAAGAATTGTCTCATAAAACAGCAACATCTGAGCAAAGCGTGAAAGTTTGACAACTTCACTACTTGGAAATTTGTGTTTCTTATGTCTGTTTATGCAACTTTCTCACTTACATTTATTTATATAATTATTCTTTTAAAAAAATTTCCCTTTAAAAATTAGATTTCTTACACCTGATATATTCTAGCAATAAATATTTCTAATTGTATTATATGAGTAAATATTTTTGTTGTTCTGCTTTTGCCTTTATAAAGCTTATTTACTAAAAAGTTGAAATTATGCCAACATCAAAAAACTAAAATATCATCTGTGAGCTTGCATTAACATGATAGAAAATGCTATAAGTGTTTATAATAACATTGCACTGAACAAACTTTGTTTTAATAAGTAACAGAAACTCTCATACATTGCTGATAAGAGTATAAACAGGTACAACTACGGAAAACTGGAAATATCTACCAAAGCTAAACATACTCATTGAGACATTAAGTGGAGATCCAGGCTAAATTTTTCTATACATGGAAAAATTTATAATTATTTTCAGGAGAACAAGGAAAAATCATATGTTATACATAGCAATTTAAAAAAAAATGACATAGAATCTTGCTACAATACCTGCAATGCAATAAATCATCATAATGGTAAAAGTTTATTCCTAGAAGTGTGTTTTTCTTCAACATCTTTCATAGAAAAATGGAGTCAAAATTCTATGCTGTAGCAATTTATTTTCTAGAGAAGTCTTGAATCTAACCTATGCAGTCATCCCGAAAATGCATACATATATTTGCAAAGGATGTTCAAAGATATTCATAAGAATACTAACCAAAATCTGAAAAATATTTATCAACAAGACAATCGATAAATTACTTTATATTTATATAATGGAATATCATACAGAAATGAGAATGAATAAACTATTGTCACATGCAACAATATGGGTAAGTTATATAAACATAATGTTTATAAAAAATAATGCAAACTCAAGGGAGTACTTATATAAAGTTCAAAGGCAAGAAAAACTTATTTATTGGATAAGTCAGGAGACTGATTACCTTTGCCCAAGGCAGTACCTGGGAAAGGACATGGTGGAGGGAGAAAGCAGGTAAATGACTCAGTGATGTGACACTTTTATTTCCTGGTCTGTGGTCTCTTCAACTGGGCATGTTCTCTTTGTGAAACTTAATCTGGATAAAAACTTATGGATGCACTTTTATCTGTGTATGCTGTATCTCAATAAGGAATTTTGAAAATCTTTAAAACTTATTTTTAAAAGTCTCTACAGGTAAATTATATACTTTAGATGCCTGTGGTTTTTGTTGTTTTTAACCTCTAAATTGTCCTGGAAAGATGTTTTGAAATGATAAAAGATATGTTTAGGAATTAATGCTAAATAATTTGTGACTTTATTCTTTCCTATACAATGATTAGACTTTGAGAAGAAAGAATCGTTTTTATAAAGACATTTATCGTACAAACATTTCCAGTAGAGGGAGCTTCCTTTTTTTTTTTTTTTTTTTTAACTAAGAAAGACCTCTTTCAAAAGTCATCAGTAAAGGAGAAAATATTACTTTTTTTTACATATGATTAAAGGTCTTCATAGAGTGATGAACTACTCTCATCTAAGAATAGTCTAGGATGGAAAAATGTATTTGATTTCTGAAAGAAGAAAAGAAATGTGAAGAAGTTAAGTAATGTGAAAACTTCTGTATGTTGTATATCTTTTTCAAGGAATTACATTTTTGGATTATTATTAAATGCATTTCTAACTAAAAATATTTAATATTTGTGAAGATAAATTCTTATAATCACAATCATCAATTTGAAATAAATATTTCATAAACTTTAATAAATTTAAACAAGAATTAGAGGATATTGTGATTAAGATTATGTACCAAAGATGTATTATAGCAAATATTATAGCATATTGCCATTATACAAATTTTACCTCATTGACCAAAACGTTTCAGTTATTGACCTTAAGCTTCTTAAATCTAAGTATCTACCAACTAAGATAATGTGATTTATTTGAAAAAAATCATTTTATCATCTAAGCTACTAAAAATAAATTATAGCAAAATTTTCAATTTTTATTATAACATGAACTCTCTACTTCCCTAAAATTCTCATAAATGTAAAACTTCCCACATTTTGTTTTGATCACTACAGATACAATTTCTGACAATGATAAAGTTGCAAAAACTTACTAAATCATACCAAGATATTTGTCACTGAAAATACTTTGATTAAAAATGGTTCAACTCCTTACATCTGAAAATCAGTAACTTCAGGAATATAATAACCTTTACAACTAGTTCCTGTTAAATACAGGCATATCCACATAACATGATTTTCTAAAAGGTAGTTTTATGAGAGACACTATTTTTCTAAGGTAGCTCAAAGATGAAAAATTGATACAGCAACCCAGAAAAGCATACTCACTTCTTCAAATATAAACCAGTATACATATAACTTAGCTACTCTAATTATTCAACTTCACTCCTCTTGAAAAGCTAGTGAGTCAAAAAACTGGAAAACTTGTAATTAATAGTAAAATAAAATTTATATTGTGGTAAAAATTTATATGGACAGCACCTTGTTTGGTTAAGAACAGGGGTAAAACTATCTGATCCTTTGCCTAGTTCTCTTATGCTCTCTTAATTATTTTTTAAAGCATCCCAAATATGACAGAAACATGATAAGAAAATGAAGTGTCATAGAAAAATGGTATAGTTTAATGGGGCTGTTATAATATTATTTTCTTCAAAAAGATTACTCTTGATATAGAACATATCCAATAATTTACTTATGATTTTGCCTCCATGCATTACCTGAACTAGGTCATTAGGAAATTGTACTTTCAAGACTCTTATTTTGAATTTATTTTACTTAACCTCTGGATACACCAACAACGTTTGGAGTTTCTCTAATCGGTAAATGTTTATGTTCTATATTTCTGCCTTTTAAAAAGTTGGTAGCGTCTCACTTCTAATTACTAAATGTTTTGTAACTTTCAAAAATAGAGCAATACCCAGAATATATCATTCACTTAGAAAATGGAAACTTTAAAAGCAATTTGATAAGGAAAGCGTAGGCTTTTGAAATAATTTTTTTCTAGAGTTATCTCAACTGCAAATAACATAAGATGCCAGTTACTACAAATAGACTAATCAATGAACATAGAGCAAATTACTTGTTTTTAGAGGGCTAAATAGACTGCTGGACGATTTTTAGATAGAAAACAATAAAATTTAAAAGACACTTTCAACAAGTCAGTATAGAATTGCCAATTTCTGAGTTCCATCAATAACAAGTGGTTGCAAAACCAAGCACAGGCTTAATGAGCTCTCCAACGTCAAATACGAAGGGACTCACCTGAGTAACAGTGCGGCTTCCCAGAAGTAAAATCCCGAAACTAACGTTCGAAACTGTCTCACGTGGGCCATGATCCGGAGAGATGTTCACGATCCTGAAAATAGTCTTATCCAAGGCATAGGGAAGCAGACGGACGGGGATGAAAACGTGTAATCTAGCCCCGCGTGGTGCTGGCGGGGCCAAGCGCTCGGGAAGCTTCAGCACCTTGGACAGCTCCCACGCAGTCTGCGGACGCTTCTCGCCCAAACCCGGGAAAGTCGACCCCTTCTCTTGAGCATTGAGCCGATGGAGACTCCCAGGGTTATAAGTGTGCAGGTGATTTACACAGTGAAACCAGACCTGGGAGTGAGGTGAAGTGTCTGGAGTGCCTAGGTTCTGGGCAACAGTTCTTTGGGGCTGTAGCGGGAGAGGAGGAAGGCTCTCCCTTTCTGCCTCAAACCCACGATTAGAGGAGGAGCCAGCAGCCACATCAGAGTCAGGAGGCTTCTCCACCTGCTCCCAGCGCCGCCGCCGGAATCCCCTGTCCACCTTCGGGTGCTACCCGAGGAGCGAGCGCGGCAAAGGCAGCGGGGCGGCGCCGGGCGACCCGCCTTGCCGCCAATCACGACCGCACAGCGGGACAGACTGACAGGCCGCTCGCGGCGGTGGGCGGAGCTTAGCACGTCCCCCGCTAAAACAACCAAACAAACAGTGAGGGTTTGGTGCAGAGCCTGCAGGGGACTGGAGGGAGCCAGGGAAAAGCCACGGGGCTGAGAATCAGGAGAGTCAGCGATTTCGTGGGTTAGGAAGCAGAACCGCGCGAGAGGGACCCTCAGTAATCCCTCCTGGGGAAAGGCGCAGCGTATAAGAAAAAGTCTTTCCGGATGTGACACTGTCCCTTAGACCTGACACCGAAATGCAAGTCAAGGGAAATCCGGATCGTTGTGGAGGGCTGGGGAAGAGAAGAGGGTGGTGCATGGACACCAGCGGAGCGGAAGAGTCAGCTGCTTCTCGAATCCTCTCCTAAGCCTGGCCAGCTTCTGGCCAGGAAGCATGTGGACGGTGTAAATTGTTTCCATCTGTAATAGAAAGAGTTCTCAAAGATGAAAGTGGGAAGTCTAAGGAGACGGCTGCTGAGGCACCACACTCCCCCACCCCCTTTCATCTTACCCATTTTACATCTTCACAGTAAGTTTAAGTGAGAAGGATAATTAGGTCATAGGGCATCAGATGGTACATCTCTGCTTCCGTGTTCTCAGCCTCCTTCTCTCTCCCTCTCTTTCTTGGTCCCTCCCTCCTTCCCTTCCCCTGACTTATTTACACTGAGTCTTGGTAGACCAGAAATAAAAATCGTGTCTATGCTTATTTATGTATTTAAAAGAAATCGAATTTTTGAGAAGTAAAACCTCTTAGGTCTTGATAGTGGTTTTTATTTACCCTTAGCCAAGATCAAAATGTTCACTCCTTGCAGGTGTCCCCTCAACTCACTTAAATATTTATTCTGAAAGCCCTACTTTGTTTTAATCTGTTAAATTTTCCAATGACTAAGCTACATGTCAAGAATGATTCTTCATCTTTTTCACAAAGTTTTTTTTTTAATAATTAAATTCCAGGAATGATTAACATATTAGTTATTTCTGTATTTCTCCATTTTACTAGAAGAGTATACATCATCACCTTCCAACCTTCTCAAATGAAGAATCTCTTTCCTCTCTATTCTTTAGTGGAAAAGCTTATTTACAGTCAATTTTCTGGATTTGTTTCTACATGTTTTTATTATATCTGTTATTCACATATAGTTTTTCTAATTTAAGTCATAAACTTTCAGAAGCCTTATAAAAAAAAATCCTTGATTCTTCCTAAGAATATTCGTACCTTGATAATGTTCATGCCATTTTAATTAACTGTTCAATGAATCATTGAAAGCCCACTAAGCACAAATCTTTTCAGTTGGCTGTTCTTTGGATAGCAATAACAGTTTTAAAAAATCACACATAATAGAGCACAGAAACCTTACAATATTTTTAAGATACCTGAATTCCTCACCTTGCTTAACCACTAACTAATGGGTTGTCTTTGGAAAAGTTGCACACTTAAAATATTTATTAAAATAATTGAGAAAATTGGATTAAATGACGTCTGGGATTCATTCTCTAGCTCAAAAGAAACAACTAATGTATGTCTCTCTAAGCAAATAAATTAATGAATGGTATTTAAAATTCTATGTTCAAATTAATCTGGATAATTAAGCAAAAGCTTAAGAGGTAGAATAATTTTAACTATTTCATCTTGTGGTTCACATAAAAACATAGGAATATTATACTTTATAAAACTAATGTAAACCTAGTCCATTGATTTCTTGGATATAAATGTCATATGAAAGAATTACTGGAATCCCCATCCTACTTATTTTTCATAATACCACTATTGTCTTCTTCAAGTTACTTATCACAAGCTGTTATTATCCTCCTCATTTATTTATTTGACTTTTCCACTGAAGTGAGGACAATGACCACTATTTAGCACAGCACTTAGCATATAATACATACATTTATTGGATGCATTAATAATCCTGTTGAAAGCACAATATAAATATTTTTTGAATTAGTAAATGAATGAAGTTGTTATAGTGCATTGGGTACTAGACTAGTCAACTAAGTTACATATTAAAGAGTGAGTTGTGGTATCTTGTTTCTTTCACTTGACTTTTGATGATTAATTTTATAGGGTTTCTTGTTGATGGAGCTTTATAGTGTTTGTTTTAATTTCTATAAGGTAAGGTCAAAATAAATTTCATGCATCTACATATTTTGGTAGCTTTCTTGTAAATTATACTCTTTTGAGAATAATAGTCCTGACTGAATGAGTAGGTGAATGAATATGTTTCTGGTTAAAAAGGGGGAAAAAACTTCTTATGGCCGAATATTAGCATATTTATGTAAAAGCAAGCTGTATTCTAACATGAACAAATCTCAGCTTTTTTCTTTGTGGGTTTTAGTACCGCTTAGATGCAAAACATGGGACTACAGAGCTGATTGAAACATCCATCTTCATCATACTTAATACATCCTATTAAAGAAAAAGTCATTGTAATCCAAAGTGGTTAAGTTGTGGTTACAAATCCTGATGTCTTGTAAGTTGAAGATACCAAACTTGCATTTGGGGTTTCTGGCTCATTGCCTAGTGCTTTGTCCACTGCCATGAAGCTGTCTTTAATGATATATTTACACTATTCTTTCAAGATACATGCATATTGCCTAAGTTACAAAAAGATAGATCAATTTTAATATAATGATAAATATGCCTCCTTTATGTAGTTAGCTTTTTTCACATGTTCATCTTTTATCACCAATGATCTAAAACCTATGATATTTTACACACATCATTAAGATGCTTTGCTGCTTAGTAAAATCCTCACTTCCTTTTTTTAAGTCAATGTAGTATAAAACTAGTTCTGGTTTACTGAAAATTGATCAGATTCAGTAGCATTGAGTTGTTCTAACCATCTCATCAAAAGCTGATATACAAATCAAAATGCCAGTTTAAACACTTACCAACAGTAATGTCATTTTTGAAACAATTAGAATGTTGACCTCTTTGAATTAACACTCTCTAGGAAGATTGAAAGAATGTTTGACTTTAGAAATCAATCAGAAAGTTGCTTAACATGAATAAGGTGGAGGATAATTAATCCTATGACAGTAATGGATAATATCACCAAATATGTGAGCCTAGTGAATTTATCTTTTGTACAGGAATTGACCTAGTGAGCACACTGGAATAATCAGCATGTATTAGCTGATTAAGTGATTCTCTTTTTTTTTAATAGTAGAAAAGATACTCAACAATTTATCTCCATCTTCTTATCCAAACTACATGAATCTCATATGAATCTCAGTAACAGCCTCATAATTGTTTCTCCTGTTTGCTGTGATTGATATGCCACTGTGAATATATTCAGTATATTTTTAAACAGTAAATCAAATTATGCCACTTCTGTTCCTAAAGCCCTCCAATTCTTTTACGGTGCAACAAATTAAAATTTTTACTCCCTTTTATGGCTGATAAGGCTCTGAATGATATTCCTTTGGTAATCCTTCTAGCCTCATTTTGTAAAAATGTACATTTGTATATTTATTCTATGTACATGTGTAGACACTTTTAACCTTTCAGAATATTTAAGTAAGTACTTCATTGTGAAATGTATAAGAAAGTGTTTTTTCTTATTTTTAAATGATTTAGTAAGATGTGATTAACACACAAAACCTGTAGATATTTAATGTATACATCCTGACATGTTGGAAAACGAGGAAACACTCTTGAAACCATCACCACAATCAATGCAATAATCTTATCCATCACCTCAAAATTTTCTCCTGCCCCCCTATGGTTTTATTTTCCTTTTTTGGTAAGAACATTTAACATAAGATCTACCTTCTCAGAAATATTTGAAATATACAATACAGTATTATTAATCACAGGACCTATGCTGCATAGATCTCCAGAAATTATTTACCTTGCATAACTGAAACTTTGTATTCTTTGACCCATTCTTCCCCATTTACCTTTTCCACCAGCCCCTGAAAACCACTATTCTACTCTGCTTCTCTGAGTTTGACTGTTTCAGATTCCACATATTAGTGAAATCTCATAGTATTTATTCTTCTATGTCTGGCTTATTTCACTTAGCTTAATGTCCTGCAGGTCCATCCATGACATCACAGCAACTTGGATGGATTTGGAGTCGATCATAGTGATCTATCACAGAAACAAAGAAGAGAGTACCATATGTTCTCACTCATAAGCAGACCTTGAACAATTATAATGCCATAACAAAGGGACTGGCAGTAGTGGGAATCGGTCAGGGGAGAGGGGTGGAATTGGCAGCTGTGGGAAACTGCTAGGGGAGGGAGGGGCATACCTCATCAACAAGGGTACCTGCATAATCAACGTTTGTATACCTAACCCTGAATTGTACCCCACATATTTAGAATAAAAAAAAGAAAGAAAGAAAAGAATACACAAAAAACTTTAAAAAGATATATGGGTATTCTCCAAATATTTGGAAGCTAAATTGCACATTTCTAAATAACTTATAGGGTTAAAGAAGAAATCAAAAGGGAAATTAGAAATCATTCTGAGCTGAATAAAAATGTATTTTTTATTTTTTTGATTTTCTAATTTATTCCTAATCATTGGCAGAGTTTGATATGCAGTTTTTAAAAACATATTTATTTATTATAGAGTTGTGGGATACTAGTGAGAGTTATCTACATAAGCGGGCTACATGCAGGTGAAGTTTGGGCTTCCAACCGGCCGTCACTTCTCCTGGTAATGACCCAAGTACCCTTTGTGTTGTCCCGTGCCCCCACCTTCCTTCCTCCCTCTCTCCCCTAGCAGTGCCCAGTGACTACTGATCCCTCCCTTGTGCTAATATGACTAATGTCCAGAGCCCAATTATGAGTAAGAAAATGCAGTAGTCATTTATTTGTTAATATGAGAGTTTACTTAGTATGATGGTCTCCAACTGTATCCAAGTTGCTATGAAGGCCATGATTTTGTTCTTCTTCATGACTGCATAACACTCCATTGTGCATATGTACTGCATTTTTTTTCTCCAGTCCACTTTCCTTGGGCAGCAGGATAGGGTCCATGTTTTTGCTATTGTGAATAGTGTGGCAATAAACATGTGTGTGCAGGTGTCTTTTTGGTAGAGTGATTTATGTCCCTCCCGGTATATTCCCAGGAGAGAGATAGCTGATTGAGTATGGAAGATTAATGTTTAGTTTTTTTAGATTCATCACACTGCTTTCCATAGAGGTTGAACTGGTTTACATTCCCACCGACAGTGTAGAAGTATTCCCTTTTCTCCGTAGTCGCACTAGCACCTGTTGTTTTTTGACTTCTTGATGATAGGCATCCTTACGGGTGTTAGGCTATATCTCATTGTAGTTTTTATTTGCATTTCTCTGATGATTCATGAGGCTGAGAATTTTTCCATATGTCTGTAGGTTGCTTATATGTCATCTTTTGAGAAGTGTCTGTTTATGTCTTTTGCCCACTTTTTAATGGGGCTGTTTGGTTTTTTTCTTACACTTTGCTTGAGCTCTTTGTAGATCCTGGATGCATAATTTGCCAGATGCATAATTTGCAGATTTTTTTCCCATTCTGTGGATTGTCTCTTTACTCTTTTGATGGTTTCCATTGCTGTACAAAAGCTTTTCTGTTTGATGAATTTTTACCTGCCTATTTTAGCTTTTGAAGCATTCACTTTTGGGGACTTGGTCATGAATTCATTGCCTATTCCAATGTCCAGAACGGTGTAGCCTACGTTTTCTTCTAAGATTCCTATAGTTTGAAGTTTAACATTTAGGTCCTTGATCCATTTTGAGTTGATTTTTGTATATGGTGATAGGTAGGGGTCCATTTTCATTCTTCTGCATGTGGTCAGCCAGTTTTCCCAGCACCATTTGCTAAATACGGTCTCCTTTCCCAATGATTGTTATTGGTGGCTTTCTCAAAGATGAGCTGGTTGAGAGACTGTGTTTTTACTTCTGGAATCTCTGTCCTATTCCATTGGTCTGTCAGAAAAGAAAAGGCAGTAAGTGTATCCAAATAGGAAAAGAGGAAGTTAAGCTATCCTTTGCGGATAATATGATTCTATACCTAGAAAGCCCTAGGGAGTCTTTTAAAAGCCTCCTCACACTGATAAATGACCCTAGTCAAGTCTTGGTCTATAAAATCAGTGTGCAAAAGATAGTTGCATTTCTATACACCAGCAACAAGCTGATGGAGAACTAAATAAAAAACACAATCCCATTCACAATAGCCACACATACACACAAAAATGAGATACATTGGAATCCACCTAATCAGAGAAGTGAAAGACCTTTACAACAAAAACTGCAAAATGTTACTCAAAGAAATCAAGGATGACACAAATAAATGGAAAAACATTCCATGCTCATGGATTGGGAGAATCAACATTGTTAAGATGTCCATTCTACATAAAGCAATCTATAGATTCAATGCAATACCCAGCAAATTACCAACATCATTTTTTCACAAACCAGGAAACAATACAGAAATTCATATGGAAACAAAAAAGAGCACAAAAGGAAGAAAATGGGAGGCATTACACTTCCATGCTTTAAACTTTATTACAAAGCTACAGGAACAGCACATTGGCCAATTTAAAAAAAATTAAAAATTGAGAGATGCAGCTAAAGTAGTGCTTAAAGGGCCAATTTATAGCATTAAACACTTACATTAGAGAAAAAAATGAGCTCAACTCACTTTAAGAACCTAGAAAAAGAAGAGCAAAGTAAGTCCAAACTAAGCAGAAGAAAGGAAATAATAAAGATCAGAGTGGAAATAAGTGAACTAGATAGAAAAAAATATAATCAATGAGATCAAAAGCTTTTTTTTAAAAGATGAACAATACAATTTATAAACCTCTAACCAGACTGATCAGGAGAAAAAAAAGAGAAAACACTGATTACCAATGTTAGGAAAAAGACATGTGACATAACTACAAACTCACAGATATAAAATACCATATTATATATGTGATTTGAAAATATTTTCTCCCATTCCCTGGGCTGTCTTTCACATTCTTTCTTTATCATATCAAGAAAGTTCATGAAAGTCTTTGTGTGAACACCTGAATTTCCTTTCCCTTGGGTATATACCTAGAACTGTTGCACAAAATGTTTAGTTTTTATAAGGTCCAATTTATCTTTTTTTTTTTTTTGGTCTTTTGTGTTTTTGTTGTTATGTTTAAGAAACTGTTGTTTAGGCTTAAGCTGCTAATATTTACTCCTATGTTTTCTTCTAAGAGTTTATAATTTACTTCTTACATTTATGTCTTGGTCTGTTCGGAGTTGATGCTTGTGTGTGGTGTAAGAGGTCTAGCGACATAAAAGAATGAGGCTGAGATGCAGAATGTAATTTAAAGAATTTGGTTGATCAGAAGTGAGGACAGCTTCCTAGAAGACTCAGACTTAAGGATCCTTGGGTGTCAGCTTCGTTCAGCTTTCATTACAAGCAGATGTTTAAAGACACTCACTTCCCCACACACATTTTCTGTGGAGAACAACTGTACCCACACAACTCATTTAATAGTTCTAATAGCTTTTTAAACATTTTTACTTTATTTTAAAGATGTAAGGTACAATTCAGGATTGGGTAGATAAGTGGTCAACATACAGGTAAAGTTTGAGCCTCCCTTTGGTCTCCACTTCACCTGGTTTGAGATCAGGTATCCCTATTGATGTTATGTGCCCCCCTCCCCTGACCATGTCCCACTACTGTCAATCCCTTTCTTATAGTATTACGGTTAATATTTAGGGTCTGCTTATGAGTGAGAACATGTGGTAATTGATTTTTGTTTTTGTGATAGATCACTGAGTATTATAGATTCTAAATCCACCCAAGTTGCTGCGAAGTCCATATGTTTGTCTTTTATGGCTGCATAATGCTCCATCGTGTATATGTACCACATTTTTAAAAATCTGGTCTACTTTTGATGGGCAGCATGGTTGGTTCCATGTTTTTACAATTGTGAATAATGCTGCAATAAACATGTGTGTGCAGGAATCTTTTTCATAGAATGATTTTAGTTTCTCTGGTATATTCCCAGAAGGCGGACTGCTGGGTCATATGGAAGGTCGATTTTTAGATCTTTTAGGAATCACAACACTGTTTTCCACAGAGGTTGTACTAGCTTACTTCCTACCAACAATGTAAAAGCATTCCCTTTTCTCCACATCCTCACAAGTATCTGTTGTTTTTTGAATTATTGATCATGGCCATCCTGATTAGAGTTAGGTGGTATCTCAGTGTGGTGTTGATTTGCATTTCTTTGATGATTAGTGAGGCTGAGCATTTTTTCATGTATCTGTTGGCTGCTCATATGTTTCCTTTGGAGAAATGTCTATTCATATCTTTGCCAACTGTGTATCTGACAAAGGCCTAACATCCAGGATCTACAAGGATTTCAAATGTGCTGAAAGGAAAACACAAGCAGTTGTGTTAAAAAGTGGGCAAAAGTTCTAATAGTTTTTTAGTGTATTCCTTCGAGTTTTCTATGGAAAAGATTATGTCATCTGCAAATAGAGATAATTTTACTTTTTCTTTCCAGTCTGGATGACTTTTATTTTTTTTCTTGCCTAACTTGCCTGCCTAGAATCTTCAAGATGATGTTGAATAGAAGTGGTGAGAGCAGACATTTTTGTCTTATTCTGACCCCAAGATCAGGGGAAAATATTTAGTCTTTCTAGTATGATGTCAGCTATAGGTTTTTCATCGATGATCTTTGTAAGGTTGAGAAAGTTTCCTCTATTCCTCGTCTGTTGGGTGTTTTTTTTTTTCAATCATAAAAGGGTGCCACATTTTGTCAAATTTTTTTTCTGTATCTGTTGAGATGATCTTGTGGTCTTTGTCCTTCATTCTACTAATATAATGTATTATAATTCCCTGCAGCAAATCCCACTGTGTAATTGCTTTCATATGTTGCTGGATTTGATTTACTACTTTATTTAGGATTCTTTTCCTTTTTCTTTCTTTCTTTCTTTTTTTTTTTCTTTTGAGTTAAGGTCTTACTCTGTTACCCAAACTGGAGTGCAGTGGCACTATCGTGGTTCACAGCAACCTCAGTCTCCTGGGCTCAAGCAAACATTCCATTTCAGCCTCCCAAATAGCTAGGACTACAAGTATACCCAACCACACTCAGCAAATATTTGATTTTTGTAAAGATAAGATTTCACCATATTGCCTAGGCTGGTCTCAAATTCCTGGGCTTAAGTAACTCCCCTCCCCTCTGGCCTCCCAAAATGCTGGGTTTACAGGTGTGAGTCATTGTGTCTGGCCAAGGATTGTTTTGTGTATATTCTTAAGGGATATTGGTCTGTTGTCTTTTTTTCTCATGCTATCTTTGTCAGGTTTTGGTATATGGTGAATACTGGCCTCATAGGAGGAGTTGGCAAGTGTTACCACCTCATATTTTTTGTAAGAGTTGTAAATAATTGGTCTTAATTCTTTAAATATTTGGCTGAATGCACCAGTGAAGCCACCTGGTCCTGGAATTTTCTTTGCTTTTAAGGTGCTGATACAATTTCTTTTCTTGTTATACATCTATTCAGATTTTCTATTTTTTCTTACTTCGGTTTTGGTAGTTTGTGTCTTTCCAAAAAATTGTTAATTTCACCTAACATATCTAGTTCGTTGGAAAATTGTTTCTCATATTATTCCCTTATAATCATCCATTTTCATTTCTGTAAGGTTGATAGAGATCTCCTATTTGGAAATTTGAACTTTGTCTCTTTTTCTTGGTCAATTGAGCTAAATTTCTCAATTTGTCCTCTTGTTTTCCTTCCCCTTCTCATTACCACTAAGACAACATATTATAAGGTGAATGATATAGTTACTGAAACAGTTCATTAAAACTTGGCCATATAAAACAAGTGCAAGATAATATACAATCAACACAAATGAAACTGAAGTGTTTCCACACTTCTTTCCACAGAATTGGTGAACTCAAGCAGAATTACCTTTATGATTTAGTCTTAGTCTTGGGGTAGTTTTTGTTTGTTTGGTGTTTACTGTAGGCTTCCTGTGTTTCATATTCATTCTCAACCAACCTGGGTTCATGCAGAACCAAATCTTTACTTATACCTGAGTAAAGAAATATATGAGTATAGAAAGGTTTCAATATCTGTCTTCAGTTGTTTTAAGTCAGTGGTTATTAAACAACTTCACTGCATCCCACTGAAGACTATGGCATGAGCCTTGCAGGATCAGTGGTAGACTTCACAAAGGTGCTTCACTGGGAGTGAAGGGACATATCAGAACCTCTGGGAGGCATCTGCTGTTCAAATGACTTTCCCTGAAGATTCTAAGATGCTAAATCAGAATTGCTGCTTCAAGTGCATTTTAAGGTATGGTGTGACCACATGCTCCATGTATCTAACTCTGATTTAATCCTGGTTAGTTACTGCACATAACTGTACAATTAGAGAAAGTGGCACTGACAATGTCTACTCAATAAACATGTGTACAAACTGAGGATTTTGTATTTTAATCACTTTATACCCACATTTTATAATCTACAACTCCATGCAACTCCATGCATTGGATATTATCTGTAGTTTCTATCTGACTCTGTATAAATTAAAACAAGACCTTAAATAAGTTAGTTAGGGCACAACTGATTTTTTAAAAAAAATTGTGTTATCTTTACTATTTTCTTATTATCATAAAATAACAAAATGATTATTTTATAAAAGCTCTTAACAGGTTGTAAAAATGAAATTTAGCCTTGCAAGATGAAACTTGCTCTTTTGCTTCTTGGTAGCTTAATGATAACTAACCACAAAGTTGTCTGAAGGCCTCTTTATAGCAAAGTTGGTCACAACAGTGTAAGAGCACAGCTTAATAAATCATGCACTCTCGAGATGTGTCATTTATTCCAACTCAGCATTGTTCCCACTAAGCTGCAAGTGAGTCATTTGACAAAACACCCCCCAACATGGCAGAAGTTGGCTCAAATCTCAGGTGAGACTCAGAGTCTGCTTCTGATACTCTCAGCACCATCTTTCTCCCTCCTCATTCAATGCTTCTTTTCCTGCTCACTCTCCTCTCCCTTACATACTCAGAATATTCTTTTTTTTTTTTTTTTTTTGAGTTGGAGTCTCACTCTGTCGCCCAGACTGGAGTGCAGTGGCCGCTCCCGGCCACCGCAGCCTCGACCTGCTGGGCTCCGGCGATCCTTCCGCCTCAGCCTTCCGAGTAGCTGGAAC
>CAUYQG010138698.1:0-86948 GCA_963574415.1 Tarsius wallacei | reverse complement strand
TTTTTTTTTTTTTTTTTGAGTTGGAGTCTCACTCACCTAGACTGGAGTGCAGTGGCCGCTCCCGGCCACCGCAGCCTCGACCTGCTGGGCTCCAGCGATCCTTCCGCCTCAGCCTTCCGAGTAGCCGGAATTACAGGTGCGCGCTACCACGCCCGGCTGATTTTTTTATTTATTGTAGAGATGAGGTCTCGCCAAGTTGCCCAGGCGGGTCTCGAACCCACGGGTTCAGGCAATCCACTCACCTCAGCCTCCCAAGGCGCGGGATTACAGGCTGAGCCACCGAGCCCGGCGGTAAATTAATTACAGGGAAATTTGTCTTGATTATTTGCTTAGCAGTATGAACACATTCCTGTTTCTACCTTGGCTCTATCAACACTTTACTATCATTACATTTATTTTCTTTACCATTACTATACTTAAATCTTCTGTGATCTGTCTATAGGTTGACTCTAAAAGTTGAAACTGACACAATTGTGATGTTTTTGCTCTCTGGATTCCAGTGTCAATGGAGAATATTTCTAGTGTAAATTTCAAATGGCTACTACATTTTTATACTCTACTACTTGCTTTTAGATATCCTCTCAGTTTTATAAGGTCTCAACCAGATTATCATTTTAAGAATTCCCCCTTGTCTGTAGACTTTCTGGTTACCTGTCCAAATCCAGACTCTCTTCATATGACTGCCTACTGCTTAGCTTTTCTCCTGCATCAGGTCTCTTTTGTTTCCTGAACTCCTCATCTTCTTTCTTGCTTATTTTTTTCAATTATTCCCTACATTTTGTTGGAGACCACCACAAATAACTTTCTCAGTTACATGCCATTTATACTTTCTCAGATCTTGTATACCTGAAAGCATCGTTATTTTCCCTCATAATAGCATGACTAGCCTTCACATTCAAAATGCAAAATTATTTTCTTTTAATTTTAAAGCTATGTTCTGCTGACTTCTAGCATACAGTGTTGCTGAAAATTGGATTCCAGGTTCATACATGTTCCTCTGAGGTACAATGTTTTCTTCTCTTCTTTGTAATTGTCGAGAATCTTTATCCTCAGTGTTTTGAAATTGGACCTTGATATAGTAAGTGTGGATCTTTTTTCATTCATAAGATTTATCTTCTTGTTGTGTTCTAGGAAATTCTCTGGTATTTCTTCAGTAATAGTCTTCCCTTTATGTTTTCTTGTTTCTTTTTTGGAGATGATATTGACCAGCTCTTAGACTTTCTGTTTAGATCATCTATGCAACTTTGATCTTTTCTTTCAAATATTCTGGCCCTTACTGTTTATAGTATATTCAGGAAAACATTCACATCTTTTACTTAACACACTTCTGTTATTTTTTTTTCAGCAATTGTATTTTGAATTCCTAGAGTTCTTTTGGTTCTCCAATTATTTCTTTTTCATAAACTTGCTTTATGGGTACCATATATTCTCCAGTGTAATGATGACTGGGTTCTAAATCAAATATTGTAAAGATCTCTTTCTATTAATAAATTCTAGAGGGCTTTTGTTGTTTATTAGTTCCTCTTTTGTATTGCAGTCTTTCCTCAGAAATAATGTGACTTATGGCTGTTCATTCTGTTTAAGAATGAGGCAATAGAGAAGCCTTTTCAAAGGTTAGTTACAAATATGGGAACTAAAAATAGCAGGTGAGTTGATTACCTTACCTTGGAACACCGCTGAAGTCAAATGAGGAATACTTCACTCTGTAGTGCTAATCTTCACACCAGCTGGTCTACTTCTTTTTTAACAGATTGGACCATTTTTTATTTTTTAAAGAGACAAGTTCTCGCTCTGTTACCCAAGCTGTAGTTGGGGCGATTCTAGCCCCCTGCACCCATGATGGGCCCAGGTGATCTTCCTGACAGCCTCCTTAGTAACCAGGAAGGACTACAGGTGAGACCCACCATACCCAGATAAATTAAAATATAAATATATTGTAGAGACAAAGCTACTATGTTGCCCTGGTCAAGGCGGTCTTGAACTCCTGCTTCGGGTGATCTTCTTGCTTTGGTCTCCCAAAGTGCTGGTATTACAGACATTAGCTACCATGCCTGGCCCTTGGACAATATTTTTTTTTTTAGCAAAGAACTTTATTTTTATTTTTTTACATGAGGATAAATAAGGGACTTGGGAAGCTGACTGATCCATACTCAGCACTTCCATGAGTACCCGTTTTTTGTCTCACTCTGCTTTCACTCTCAGTGGTACCTACTCTCTTCTATACTGGAACCCTGATAGTGAAATTGACTCCCTTTTCAGCTGCAGCATTTATATTTATATTCTAGCTTATGGATGCTTCATTAATCACTGAGCCTCTATTTACTTTTCATCTTCCAAAAACATGATGAAATCACTTGTTCATTGATGGTCTCCTTCCTTATTTTTCAGTGTTTGGCTTTGAAACTTTTAAAAAGTGCTTTTACTCACTTCAGTGGGAATTTGAGAGGCGACAAATCAAATCAAATGACTCTAGCATTCAGGTCTCTAGCATTCTATACGGACTAATTCATTTATTTTTCTCATTCATTCAGAGCATATGCTTGTCATGTCGATCATGTGCCAAGCTATTTCCAAAGCCAGAGCTTTGAACTGAACTTATAGAAATGCCTGCCCTCGTGAAGCTTTTGTTTGAGTAGAGCTTTGTAGATAATTAGGATGCTTGCTCTCTAGTGAAGCTGAGACAAGATTTCATGGTCACATGATTGTTGAGGCTGTAAGGAGACTCAGGCAGATTCTGAGTCTAAAGAGATGAAAGTGCTGACTGTGTTCCAATATGGATGCAGCCTGAACAGACTTCCCTCTCTTCCTCTGTCACCATCTTGGAAAGCAGCCTTCATCCTGCTCAAGGGCCCAGATCAAACCTTTGTGTGGGCATGTTCTTCCCCTTCTTTTTTCATTTTATCTTGTAGAAACATACTGTTGAGCTCATTCGTGAGCCAATCTGAGTTCTCTCCCCTCAATGGGGAATTTAACTTTACACTTATCATCATAGTTGATGTATTAATTTTACTTGGCACAACTTCTTTTCTATCTATATTTTCTATTTTGAATACCTTTTTTTCTCTTATTTTTTGTTCAGGGTTTATTTTCTTCATTTTATGTTTTCTTCTGTGATTTGGGAGTTAGTTATCCTATTTGTAATTCTATTAGTGAGATTTTTTTAATGATTTTAAATATATATTTGACATGTCATTTTCTTTTCTACCAAATATTAAGAACACACCACCAACCAACCATTTTTTTTCTTGCAAAATGAATAACTTGTCATGCTTTCAGGACTCCCTTGACCTACTTTTAAACCTTTGTCAATATAGAACCAGATGCCATAGTCATTTTTAATTTCTTAATTGAAGACATGCTAAACTATTGGATTAGAAGAATAAGTTGGGAAATTTCTGTTTTATTGTAGAGAACTGAGGTGACTTTCTTTGCAATATAAGCCTTGGTAATATTTTAGTATGCAGCATATAAGGACATGATTATAGCCAGGTTTATCTCTCTTTTAAAGAGATGAGAGAAACTTTGAGTAGATATCTTAGTTCTTTACAAATAAAATGTAAAGTCAATAGAAATATTTTTGTATGATTTTTAAAGCATGTTTCTTTAGTACTACAGAGTCAAATATTATTTGGATTTATAAAAATACTCTAAAAAGAAAATCAAGTTCAAATTCTGGCTTAATTTTTTAGACCAAGAGCTAGGAGCTTTAAAGACAGTTATATTAAAGCCACAGGTAAAATACAGTTTTTAGACAATAATAAAAGTAGTTGGTATCTCCCACATCTCTAAACTCTGTTTTATACATTTCTACTTTTGCTTTAAAATTAATTTTGAATTGCGCTTTTGCCATACCCTGACAAGAGTAAAAGGATTAAAGAATTATCCTTACTCCCCACATTTTATGTATATCTGAGTAGCAGCTTCACTACAGGGAGATGTGTAGAGGTAGAGAAATATCAAACTAAGCTTTTGCTCTCTGTGGATAATAAAAATTACCCACTTTCTCACAGATGTCAAATCTGGCAGATTTCCATAGAAAATTTGGATTGAATGTCAACTACCCAAATTATTTTAGTGTCTGCTGAAGTGTGCGCTTGGCAGGAATTGCAGTAGGAAAATAGGAAGTGGGTTTGAAAACATTAATAATATCTGAATACAACTCCTTAAGCTGATTGTTCCATAGATGAACCAAAGCATATATTGTCCCTGCTAACCAAAGCCCTCCAAGAAGTCCAGGTGGACACATTGTTAATGTTTCAAATATAGAAGTTGAGAGGAGGGCGTATTTAGGAAACAGGATTTGCTATCATGCATAGATCCTTGCCTTCTCCTTGAATAGTTTAAATTGGCTAACTAACAACTAAACATAGTCTAAATGGCACAAATAGCATATAGGCAATGAGGCTAACTTAGGTTTTATTAATTATAAATCATTTGTAGAAAGATAGATTTCGTTAAAAGTGTACAGAAGTTTGGTTACTTCTGACCCTGATATCTAGAAGAAGTTTCCATTGCTCTAGCCCTTAGTTTCTTCATCTGGGCATCTGCATCATCTTTATGCATCCTTTGGTCTGTGTTCATAAGGAAGAATTGGTATAACTCAGTACTAGATAAATCTAGTTAATTTCCCATGAAGAGAAGCAAAGCTCCTTTGTCTGCAGAAGAAATTTATTTATTTTTTATTTATTTATTTTATTTTGTGTTTTTTTTGTTTTTTGTTTTGTTTTGTTTTGTTTTGTTTTTTTTAGTTGGAGTCTCACTCTGTTGCCCAGACTAGGATACAGTGGCATGCTCCCGGCCACCGCAGGCTTGAGCTGCTAGGCTCAGGTGATCCTCCTGCCTCAGCCTTCCAAGTAACCAGAACTACAGGTGTGCACTACCGCGCCCGGCTAATTTTTTATTTATTGAAGAGATGAGGTCTCACCAAGCTGCCTGGGTGGGTCTCGAAGCCGCAGGTTCAGGCAATCCATACACCTCGGCCTCCCAAAGTGCTGGTATTACAGGCTGAGCCACTGAGCCTGGCCAGCAGAAGAAATTTAAACTGAAGTATACCAAATAACAGAAAATAAATGTTGAGCAATATATAATATCAAAAGATTAACTTCATCATCGCATAATTTTAAAACTCCTAAAAATATCTCTATTGTTACTCTTCAGAAGTACGCATGCTTCCTGTTCCAAGTGTTGTGCCATTGTAAAATTTATTTATCCATTCAACAGATATTTATTGAGCATCTACTGTGTCTCAGAAACTCTGTTAAATGGTAAGCAAAAAAACCCCAAAAAAGACAAAACTCTGGCCTTCATAAGGTTTACACTGTAATGGAAGAAGACCGATGATGACAAAACCAATACAAGTAATTTATACTTGTCAAATAGTGGTAGATGGAGAAATGAAAAACAGTTTGTACTTCGTGTGTGTGTGTGTGTGTGTGTGTGTGTGTGTGTGTGTGTGTTGTGTGGGCATACCTGTGCACACATCTAATTTTAAATAGGAAAGCAAGGGAAGGCTTTGCTGAGAAAGTAAATTTGGGATAACACCTGCAAAAGGTGAGGGAGGGAATCATACCCTGAGGTGGGAACATGCTGATATTGCAAGGAATAACAGTGCTGCTTCATGCTCTCATTCAAAAAATATTTATTATTCACCAACTCTATGCCAGATGCTTACTCTTTTCTAAAGAAGCTTACCATCTAAAAGGGATAGATAAGCATATAAACAAGTGCAATAAAATAAAATCATGTAAGAGTCATGAGAGTTTGTTAAGGGCATAGTGAGCCCTCAGGAGGAATAGTTAGTTCTACATGAGAAGTCAGAAAGAAATTCATACCAGATTCGTTCCTACTCCAAATTGCATCCTAGCTTGTCTCTCTTAATACTTTTCTTCTTTGCAAATGCTCAGGTTAAGGAGAATTATTGTAGGCTTTAAATATGATAGGAATGAAATGAATATAATAAAGGATTTTTCTTTAGTTTTTGTGGAAGAAAGTAAGAAAAGGAGAGCAAATGTTTCCTAGGTACCCACTCTGTGTCAGATGCTGTACTGAACAATTTACAGGTATGAACTTATTTTAGAGATTAATCTAGATTCTGAGAGATAATGAGGTTGTCTTCAATGACAGAATGAGTAAATGATTGAGGCAAGATTCAGATCCGGGTCCTCCTCTCAACTCCCCGATGTGTACATCTCTATCCTCACTCTTCCATGGTTACATCATGAAATGGGGATCCTGAGATATTATGATATATATTACAAGGGTAAAGATGGGGTAACATGTAGGGTTGCACACTCTTGAGACTTGAATTACCTATAATAAAGTTTCATCCTAAACTTGGAAGACTTAAAATTTTTCTAACAAGTCTTAATGGTAGCATTGCAAATGCCAAGTACTAAGCATCTAACCAACACATGCACACATGCACCATCCTCTAGGATGGATGTATTATTAACCTCACATAAAGTGCTCTCTTATTTAATCCTTATGACAAGGCCGTGCAGAAGGTTTCATTGCCCCCAGTTGGGAGATGGTTTATCCATCTCATTCTGGAGCTATCATTCTTACAAATTATGGGATTCATTTCAGTTCTAACAACCCACACTGTTGAGAATGTCCTTTTTTATATCATATCTAAAACATATCTTTTCCACTATCATGTAAATGCATGTTCTCCTTCTTCCTCTATAGACACAGAATAAAATTATTCTTCGCTGTTCTTTATGTATTAGTATATGCTTATGGGTGGCTTGGTTCTTCATTGAGGGAAGCACTGAGATCTCACTGGCAGCTGTCCCGTCCTTTTCTAAATCAAGGCTCATTGTGTATCCTGCCATCTTGGTCTTCCTGCTGCTTCTCTCAACGGTTCTTCCCTCTCTATTTTCTTTATGCAGCTATCTGAGATGTCTCTGAAATATCATATCTGAGATATGATAAACATTGATTTGTTTTAAAATGTGTTAGGCACTTAAATCTGTCATAAATAAACTATAGAAGATTGTGCTCATACTTTATATCTGTGGATATATATCTTTTACAATTTTCAGGGTATCAGCTTAACTGAAAGCCTACTTTTTCATCCTCATAATACACAATTTAATGTGTATGCCATTTTATTGTGCTCAGTTAGTACTCCTTATTTATTAAGGTTTTTTTTGTTTAATTTCCTTTTTCACAAATAATTATAAAAACCTGATAAATTATTACATAAAGTAACTTTTCCAAGGTTGCACAATTATATGTTTAGCTAACACTGGGATTGCTTTGCCATTTATTCTGGGAAACAGTGTACCCAAACTCAGCTATTTGCTCCATTTTTGGTGCCTCAAATTTTTATTAATTTATGCAGTTTAAGGAAAAAGAAAGAATGAAAGAGAGAAATATTTGCATTATAACATGAGAAATATGAGACTTAAAAAGGGTAAATAACTTTTCAGGTATAAAAAGTACCAATCAAAGAAATAACTAACTTTTATTGAATATTTTCTAGGAGTTAAGCATTATATTAAGGCTTCTACATGTATTAATTCTTTGAAAGTTCACGATAGCTCTGTAAGATTGGTGTTGTTATTATTTTCATTCTACATACCAAGAAACCGTGGTATAGAGAAGTTAGGTGACTTTCCTAAAGACACATAATTACTAAATGTAGAAAAGATGATGAATTTAGGTAATTTCACTTCATCTTCTGGGCTTTTAACTACTATGCTATATATTTGTCACAAATGGGAGGATTTAGAAATTATAGAGTTTCACATAATTATTTTCAAGCAGGTAGAATTTCAGTACTGTTAATATGTGCAGTAAAGTATCACAAAAACGTTTTTTGTCAAAAACAACAAAAAATAAATGTTGTCCATGCAAAATAGTCTTTCTAAAGAAGAATTTCAAGACCAAATAAGAGACAGTTTGACAGAACTCTAATAAGAGACAGAGATAGCTTCTCTTGGAATCAATTTAATATATTTATTCATCTCTTTTTACCAAAGGCAATTTATGGAAATACAGAATTCTGAACCTTGATTTTTCACCCAGAAAAGTAGAGCATTATGAATATGACTGGGATTTTTCCAAACAAAAGTTTTAGTGAACTAATGTCATGAAAAATGCTGAATTACTAATTGCTACATTTCAAAACTAACATCAAGCAAAATGACGTTTGAAATAAAGTTTGAAGAAATATAAAACCCAATTCCATAATTATTACTTTCTTTCTGCTTCTTAGATGCGTGGAATATGAGCGACTGACAGGAAGCTACTATCCAGTCCACTTCTGTTTGAACTAAGCTGCCATTGTAATTCGTGGCAGCCATTGTTTCTACATAACAATTTTTTGCATTTATTTAATAACTGAGACATTCTTCTTCATTTGTTAGTTGAACATTTTCTTCTAGTCATTTTGTAATTTTTGTAAAAAATCGTGTCAAGGTTATTTTCCAGAAACTTAGGTAGGGAAGTAACACTAAATTTCCTTGTGATTTTTTTTTTGGCCTCTGACCCCATCTGAAGTATAAATAAACTTTACTGATCTCCCCTACCCCACTGAAAAAAATGTAAAACAGCATGACAGTTACAGTCCCACATTACTGCTTCTCAGTACCAAGAACCAGATGTATCTAGACACATGATCTTTTAACTTACTAGTTAGTATTTCAAGATGCCATTTGCATTTTTCTAATATGTAAAATTGTAATAAAGCATTTCAAACATGACAGCAATTAAAAGGGACATTTTTATTTTCCTCATGAACATATCAAATATAGCACTGATTTTTTAATTATTGGGACAGTCTATTCAATATATTAATATTTAAAACATGTAATAAAGACATTGATATAAAAAATCTTGAAAAAGCTACTGCATTATTATATTTACTTAAACTTGAAAGTAGTTCTTCAAAGTTACAGAAATGGCTTTAGAGTGTTTGTCCTAAAAAAATTAATATAATTTGTGTCTGGAATTTTGAATCCCATTCCTAGCACTACTCTGTGACTAAATTAACAGATAAGTTAACTTAATATTATATATATTATATATATAATTATATATAAAATGTTATGATTTTATATATATATATATCTTACTATATACCATTACCTGTTCAATTTGCTATGTCAACCTCACTAAACTGTTTTAAGAATGAATGAAATAATTTATTTGGTACATTTTGGAAAAAAATGTTCTATTTAAATAGCATTATTTATGCTATAAAAATAAACACATTGTCTTACTACAGTGCTACATCAGAGTCATTTGGAGGACTTATTATAACAGATTATAACTCCCATAGTTTCTGAATCTGCAAGTTTGGTGTGGGGGTCTGCGAATATGCATTTCTAGCAATTTCCCAGACAATCCTGATGCTGCTGGACCAGGGACCACACTTAGAGAAGTGCTGTCTTAGAAAATTAAATGAAGTTAAAAACAAAACAACTCCCTCCGCCCAAAAAACCTTGGTAACACATAGTTTGTAGTTGAATTGGGAAAAGGGATTAATCTTGAGTTTGTCTGAATCTTTGGAGGTAATAATGATGAGAGAGTGTGACAGAAATAATGCTTGGAAATTATAAAAGAAACCGTTGTTTAACACTGCCTCCAATCCACAGGGTTTCTTCCCTAAGTAAAAAGTTGACTATGCAATGCAGAATTTCATTAACAGAGATTTCTTGTTTGCAGGTAGTTTTTTTTTTCTTCCACTTTTAACTTGTTATCAAAGGTATAACAGAGAAAATGTGTGACAATTCAGTATAATCTCTGTGAGAAACGTCAGCTCACTGAGACACTGACATAACGGCTTCAGATTTTTTACAAGCAGAAAGAAAATTTAGGTCAGCCTTAGAGAGGAATCTTACTAGAATGGATAAGAGGACACACTCATGTGCATCCACACACATCCACATTTTTTTCATAGATGTCATTATTTCCACCACCTCCAGTCATCATAATAACTATTCGTCGGCAATAGTAGTTAGCACAGACTTTGTTATCTTCTTTAGTTTTTATTCACTCTAAATGCCTGCCTCCATCTGGGGGGAGGTGATCTTTTTAACTTGTCACCAAGGATAGCACCCAAAGCAAGTACTGAAGTATACTTTGTTAACAATGATAATGCGTGCCAGTAACAGGAAACAAAAACTTGTACATCTAAACTTAAATTTACCATCAGTATAGCATAGGTTACTGTCAAGATTTTTTTAATCTTATGAATGAGATTCCTAAAACGCCATAATTAAGCATAGAACCAATAAACAGCCTTAGAAATTGAATGATAAATTTGATCTCGCTGCTGTTTAGTTGACAGATGGGAATCAAACAGACATAAACTCTGTACTTCCAATTTATTGCTGGGAAGGAAAATTGTGTGCCCAAAATGCCATAAGACAGGTTGTTCTTCCAGCATTTATAGTCTAGTGGGAAGGAGAAAATAAAGGTTCTGTAGTATTTCAAAAAAGATAGTTTTAAACCATTTTCAACACAATATTTCAGATTTCCAGTTTGGATGAGAATTTAAGTGTATGATAAGGGCCAACTTTTGAAGCTTTTGATGTTCATTCACATAATATGACTTTGCCCCCTTAACCTCTATATTAGTATGGGATATATTAAATGAGTAATTCTTTACCCAATGTACTGCAGATGCTCTGTGAATATTCTACTTACAGTAACCCCCAAAATGCTACTTTGAAATGTTCGCATTTTCTATATGTGTATATTTCAATTTTTAAAATATTCTGGTTCGATAGCCCAAATAACTATTTGTTGTAATACACTGAGTCAACAACAATGTGCACACACATACTAGAGACTGTATTAGTTTCTAGTGTGGTATGAATATGAAATGAGTATGTGATAGTCATAGACTTGAAATTTTACAAATATGGAGAGATTTATTTTCCAGATTTATTGTTTATATTCTTTGATTTTTATGTGGTAAGCCTTTAAATACACACATGTGAAAAAATTCTTAATGTCCAACTTTTGGAAAGATGCCAATATTATCTTTTATGTGTCTCTTTAATTGTAATTATTTAATGTTTAATCTTCAAATTTCATTCAAATATAAATAGTAAAAAATTTCACTTGAGATTTTTCTTCTCAAATGAAAATTGTAGTAATAATATCATAAGTACATCAAATTTTATTAATTCATGAAGAAATGTATTAATTCACAAACTTTGGCTACTCACTTCTCGTGTGTGAATAGCAGAAATGAGTTTGGGAGTATTTTTAATTTATAGATGAGCCAATCAGCTTTGCAAGGAGCAAACCTGATCTTCCTGACTATAGCATGAACCCTGGCTGACACTCTCACACACACAGGCCCACTACCAAGAGGGCAGGGAAAGGAAATGTGGCTGGCTGAGCACAACACTGACAGAAGAAAAGGCAGAACTCGCGTCCTGCAGATGGTACTCAAGTAGGATTTAGACTCTGAAGAAAGTTGCTTTAGGCTGATCACAGGAAAGTTTCATGACTTCTTAACAAATCTGCTTAATTGTTCAGTGAATATTCTTTAAGCACCTTCAAAACATGCTCAGACTTTTGTTCAAGGAAAATTAAATCTGCTGATACTGTCCAGGAGAATAAAGTTAAAAAACTAATAACAAGGATGCTAGGTAAGGCTTTACTCTAACAAACAGAAATAGAAATTGAGGAAATTTGGTGGAAAACAATCAATTTAGTATGAAACATTGAAAGTAAAAATAGTGAGATGGAGTTATAAAGGATTCAGTATTAAGGAGCTGAAAAGAAAATTAGTAAAGAGAGAAGAAATATTAAAAATATTAAAGCTACTTGCTTGGGACAATTAGGAGGAAACATTTTAATGTTTAATCTTCAAATTTTATAAAACATTTTATAAAACAATTTCTAACTTCATTGCATGAAAACCAAAATAACCAAAATGGAGGGCAGATGGGAATTTCTTGTCTATTAAAGTAATAATTTTTTCCCTCTAGAACTTTTGTACCAACTTGTGTAGTTTTTAAAAAAAAATATTTTCTGTATATTTAAATGCTCACTTAGAGTTTTATTCCTGTGGTAGACACTGAGAATGAAAAGTGAAGGCCTGCCTATACCTGCCTACAAGAAGTTTAGCAGTTTAGTAGAAATATCAACAGCCATAATAAACCATGACAGGAGCGATGACATAATTATGTATCACCTACAGTGTTACTACCTAGAGGAAGAAATTGTTAATTTTGTCAGGAATGGGACTGATCATGGAAGCCATCAGGGAAGTGGTGACATTTCAGTGAGACTGGAAGGATGAACTTTGGTTTCAAGAAGGATGAAACTGCATGTCACAGCATTAATCTGATAGTACAAGATGGTGTGGTCTTAGGAGATGAAATGGGGAATCTAATTAGAGTCTCCATATTGAAGGGCTTTGTACACCATATTATAGAACTTGTATTTTGCAAAAAAATATATATATAATTTGAGTTACAGTTTAGGGAAAGAGCACTCTGAGAACCATGTGTAGGATGGGTTTCAAGAGGAAAAAAGAAAAAATAGTCTAGAGATTATTTTACAAGTTCAGGTAGGATATGGAGAGGGCTCCTACAAAAAACTGGCAGTGAGAACAGAGAAAGTGAGATGACTTAAAGATTTTTAGGAGCCGGGCACAGTGGCTCATGCCTGTAGTGCTAGCTAGTACTTTGAGAAGCCAAGGCTAGAGGATTGCCTGAGCCCAGGGATTTGGGATCAGCCTGGGCAACTTGCAAAACCCTGTCTCTACAGAAAATCAAAAAATTAGCCTGGCATGGTAGCCCATGTCTGTAGTTTCAGCTACTTGGAAGACTGAGGCAGAAGGATCGCATGAGTCCAGCAGGTAGAGGCTGTGGTGGCCGTGAGCATGCCACTACACTCCAGCTTGGGTGACAGAGTGAGATAGTGACTAAAAAAAAAAAAAATATATATATATATATATAGGGGTGAAATCAATATTATGATTATGGGGCTATAAGGAGAAGTAGAGTCCAAGATGTTTCCCAGATTTATGCTTGGGAAAATAGGAGACTGGTGATGATGGAGTGACATAAGGACTAGGTTTGGAAACAAAGAAATAACACATGACTTTATTGACAGGGGTTTACAATAGAGAGGTGGGTTGTCATATATGGATGAACAGGGAAAGGGAGAGAATAGGTCAGCTTGAGGGGAATGCATGAATGATTATGCTTAGGACTGGTAGGAACTTGAGCAATAGAAAGCAACAGGGGGACTATACAAGGGAGGGATGACAGGAGAGGGAGAGTAGGGTATCCAGACCCAGGCAGAAGGGTGATCCCTGCACAGAAGAAGAGCACCTCTTCCTCAGCAATGGCAGAAACAAAGAGGGGGTGTGAACAAAAAGACAGAAGTGGAGGGAAGTCATTCTGCGTGGAAGGAGTATATGCCAGGTGGCCTGGGTTTTACAGTGTAGATCTTACAAGGTAGATCCTGGAAAGGTTGCGGGGAGGTGAGTAAAGATTAGGAGAGTGATAGTCTATAGAATAACCACTGAAGGAAATGGATTAAGAGGTCACCAAAATGAAGGGCTATTACTATAACTGAAGGCCCAACAGTAGGGCCAATTCTTGTGGTTTTGCAGTTTTCTCCAGCAACACTGGGTTATATCTGAGTCATGCTAATGATAACTAAAATTTTCAAAAGCTTATTATGAACTAATCCTCTATCATCACAACAAATTCATGAGTTAAGTGTTTTTATTATTCTCATTTTACAGAAGAGGAAACTGAGGCATTGAAATATATAGAAATGGAGAGGGCAGAGGGTCAATATAATTGGTAAGGCCTAGATGAAACTTACAGTAATAAGACAAGCAAGAATAACAGAGGCTGAAACAAGATGAAAGTTCTCTATGTGTTCATAGGAACCTGAGGTAGTCAGTCTAGACTAATATAGCCCTCTATACTTTGAGGGACACGGACTTTTCTATGTCATTGCTGTATCATTTTTGAGCCTAACTCATGAATCAAGGTGGCTTCAGGTGCTCCAGTCGTTTTTCCACATTAAGATATCAAGAAAAATAAGAGGAAAAGAAAAGAATGACTTCTGTCTTTTAGTTAATGTCCCAGACCCAGAAATTACACACACCACTTATGCTTACATCCTTAGAACTTGGTTGAATGACTATTTCCAGTTCCAAAGAAGGCTGTGAAATAATTGTGTTCCTAAAATTTGGAATAAGGGAAAAACAAATACTGTGGGAGTCTGTTACCTTGTTTGATTGATGTTTTTTCAGATTATACTGATGAAAATAGAAAAGAATGAAGAATTGAGGGTGTTAACAAAGAGTGTAGTTAAGTGGTGAGTTATGACACAAAAGTGAACCCAAGAGGTGGCTGACTGATGGAAGGGAAGGGAGGATGGAACAGCCTGAATGACTTGGCGATGTCAAAGATGAGGTGTTGTTAGCATTAACAAATGAGAGAACACCACAGATAGCTTTTTCATATGGAGATTGTGTGAGAAGGAAAATATGGGAGTTGAAGATTTTGGAGGTAGTGAAATCCAAGCAACAGTGGAAAGAACGCCCAGTATTTTGCTGATATTAATTTAGTAAAGACATTTAAGGGCAAGGCAGTTAAGGAATGGAAATCAAAATCTTAAATAACTGGATGAAGAATGCTTTCTTGATTATTATTCACATTTATATATCATGGTAGTGTTGACAGGCATATAGAAGACTTTCTTATTACTGGAATAATGATTATACGGTTTGATTTTGGACAAATATTACTAACTAGAGCTCAAGTTTGCTTTACACAGATGACATTTTTTATGTTCAAAATTGCAAGTTTCAAAATAGAGAATGTTTCAGATGACTGAATCTTCTCATTCAATGCAAGACATTCTGATGAAATAGTTTTCTAAAATGTGTTAAAAATTGCTTTCTTAAAATAATATACAGAGCATATTTTATGGCCGATGTTCATTGTTAACCACAACTGCCACTTATTGTCCCGAACTAAAAGATCTCAGGTCTTTTTCCATCTCTTTCGTTATCTGAGTTCCTCCATGACACACTGAAGTTTTGTGATTTAAAGAACTGGCTTCATCTTGGGCATTTTAACAATTTGGTTATTCCCTGGTTTCCTAGAATTAGAGATTATGGGATTCTGATCCCCAGGTAAAAGGTTACTACTATTTCAAAACCTAAAACCTTTGAAAAGCTTTCCAGTTTTTTCATCCTGACAAATTATCCTGTGCTACCACCAGCTTCTTGCTCAGGCTAGAAGGGGTTTGCACAAATGGAAACCCTATTTCTCCTTAAGAAAAAATAAAATAAAATAAAGACTATTCTACCTAATAAAAAATGCTTTTTAAAGTAAGCCTCTATTTTTTAACTTTAAAACATTTAATTTCTCTCTAAATACATTTTGAAACGACATGTGGAATTTAAATATAGTTGGCACAGTCCTATTTCATTATTCTCATATACATGCTAAGAGATCGTGAAGCTTGTGAATTTCTGCACACTGATTTGTAGTTCTTCAGATTTTCTTCTTCCTTCCTCCTTCCACACCCAAACGTTAGAGGGCTACACCAGAGAATTCCAGTCACTTCTGATGAGTGAGTTAAAAGAGTGCTGAAAATCTTGCCTAATATATGGGAAATCGCCAATCTTTGAAAAAGTGCTATGATGGCAGAGAATTTAGATAAATTGTGCCAGTGTCAAGTCTGTTGTTAAATGTTGTTAGATGTTGTTAAATGTCAGAAAGAGGCAAATGACTGTACACGTTTCATTTAGGTAAGGGTGGCAAAGGTGATGAACTCCCCTGGACCCTTGGTGGTAGGTATGACAGGTGGCGGGACAGACCTTCCTTCCCCTTCCCCTCAGCTCCACCCCCCTGCTTACTCCAAAGACATAGCTAAAGATTAAACTAGTCATTTCAAAATCATCTTGAGAGAGTGCTGCTTCCTGGCATGTTCTTCATGTGTTACTCCAGTGATTTTTATTCCGTAATTACCAATGAAGAGAATACTACAAGTGACACAGGTGACTGTCTCTGGCATGGCTGTGCCTGCAGAGGCTACAAAGCTTTCGAGGTAGCTTCACAGTTGTCTGATCACCAGTGGGCCCCAAGTGATGTGAAAGAGAAGCCTGTGGCTGAAGGCCTTAGCTTTGAAGGCAGGTTCAAAAAGGAGTCGCACGCCTCCGTTTTCTGAAGGCTGTGTTAGTTGAACAGATATTTGGCACTTTCAAGATTTCTGTGTGGGACTTAAAGTTGTAACTTTCATTTGAGCCCAAGGCCTTCAGAATAAAGAGGACCACATGCTGAAAAGGTACAACAAGGATAGTTTTTATCTGAACTACTTTCCTCTTTATATTTGAAACTAGAGGAAATTAATAAAGATTTCTAGGTGATTTGCTGAATGGTAACGGTTAAAAAAGAAAATTTTATATTTTATTTTAATTTTTCACTCTGGTTATGAGAGTCATAAAAAGGCCAATAAGGGATAGGGCGGAATAAAGCCGGCCATAGTTATACATGTAGTAATTTGAACCTTTGTGGGTGTCTTTACACATATTTTTCACATAACAATGCAAATTATTATAATTGCAAACAATCTTATAAATATGATGGATTCATGTTTTCTTAATATACTAATATCAAGGAATTGAATGAAGTTTTTATATTTTTCCTTTTTTTTTTCTTTTTAATGTCTTAATCTTTTTAACTTTCTTTTTCTTTTTACTAAAGCACAAGTAAGATATGTTAATTATGAAAAATTTTAAAGTTTAATATATGTGCATAGGAAGAAAAAATAGAAAAAAACATTTTTACACCAATTCAGCTATTTTGTAGCTGTGTTTCTACTACAGGCAGCTAGAAATGCAGTGTAAGTTATCTAGACCTAGTTAGTAAAAGCACAGATGATGAGTTAAAATAAAAGGAAGATTGAAGAAATTTCTGTAGGGGTGAAGAGGGAAAGAAAATGCTAGATGTAAGGTAAATAGGTGGTTCATACTATTTGATTTCAGAGAAGTTCCTTTACATTAAAGTTTTGTTCCTTGTTAAAGTTTTTCATTAGGTCATTAATTAATCCATTAATTAACTTCTGTTGAATATTTAGTATGAACCTGGAAGTGTGCTTAACATTGAGGATGCATTAGTAATCAAGATAAAAAGTTTAGAGCCATGTAGCATCTGACAACAGTAAGTGCTGTATTCTGACTAGGTTGTGGGCACAGTTCTAGGTACTAAAGCATGTAGTAATGAACAAAGCAGAGAAACACCACTGTCTTCATGATGGGTGATAGGTAATGGACATAGTAAAACAAGGAACAGCAAATGGCAGTTCAAGGAAGACCAAAGAGGCCCATGCCAGGTTTGCACAAAGGAATAAATAAGACATGAACGAGTGAATAGGACATATATAGTCAGAAAACAATTGGAGGCAGGATCATTTAGGCCCTGTAGGAATTGTAACGACTTTGACTTTGATGCTGAGTGACATGGGAAACCTTGATAGGGTTTTGAGCAGAGAGTACTGACATGTTTGAACGGGGTCACTCTGGGTGCAGTTTGGAGAAGACACTGGATCTGGTCAAGCAATTAAAACAGGCCAGGTGGGAGGCTATGGCAAGAAGCCAGACATGAGATCATGGCAGATTGGATCAGGGAGGTGGCAGTGGAAGTGGATAGAAGTGGTCAAAACTGTAATTTAGTGTATTTTACAGATTCCATTAACAAGATTTTTTGATCCAGATGGATATGGGATGTGAAATAGAGGAATTATAAATGACTTGAGGATTTTGGCCTGAGTAACTAAAAAGTGGGCATTTTCATTTGAGATTTGAATAAAAGAGGAGCAGATCTGAGGTAAAGAGTAGATCAGCTTTGAAAATAATAAGTATGCAATTTCTATTAAATATCCAAGAAGAACTATTGAACGGTAGTGTAGGCTAGAAGTATAAATGTGGGAGTCATCAGCAATGAAGTAATTAGACAAAAATGGAAAGAAAGAATAAGAATATGGATATAAGAACTAAACCCTAAGGCACAAATAATTGCAATAAATAGTTATACACTGGAAATATACACAGAGGAGTACAATGGGTGAGGAGCATGAATGATTGGTTCATCATTAAGACTTAAAGACCTTGGATGAAATCCTGTGAAAACAATGAGGAAGAAGAAGCAGCTTCTGCTGAATAAATTGGAGAAATTCACAGAGGAGATAATGTTTGGGATAGATCAGATGAGTAGAGGTTTGTAAGGCAGACAATCCAGGACCCTTCAAGGCAGAAGGAGCAGAAAACACAGTTCAAAGTGATAAGAAATCCCAGTGAGCATGTAACTTCTTGTGTTTATACCCTTTGCTTCAGTAATTTTGTGTAGGGCCTGTAACATATTGAAAGCATGAAGCAGAAGGTTATTTAAAAGAAAAAGCATACAACTGGAGCTGACAAAAATAGAGGAAAATGCCAAAGTCAATTTTAGAAGAATTGAAATGATATGCCAAAAAAACCCAGAACCACTGGAAATATTTGAAGAGAAAAGTGGTACAGAAAAGCACTAGCATATAGTAATTTTGCAAGTAGTGTGACCTTTAAGAAGGTTGCAGAAGGCTTTAAAATAACAGAAAGTCATATTTGTGATTAGGGATGCTTAATGAGTTTGGAAAGTTTCTCTAAATTTGATAATAGTTTTAATAACAATTTATTTGATGACATTTAAAATAATATTTATCTTGTAAAAAATTTGTGCCGTATAAGCTAAATAATTTTTTGAATTTCAGTATATTTATGCCTTTTATGACCTGCTAGTGGTGGGTAATGAATATTCATTCATTCAAGGTGTATACTGAACAACTATTATGTGCCAGGCACATTTCTAGAAATGGAGACTATAAATGTGATCATGATAGCACAGCCCATGCCCTGGCTTACTCTCTACTGGGTGATAGAGAAATGAGTAAACAAATGAATAAATGAATTGTATAAAGTAGAGTAGGTAAATAAGTTAGACCATGAAGCAATGTCAGGTTGCTAATTCACATAGTGTTTTGGGAAGTTCTTCTGATGAAGTCACTTTTACAAGTCCTGCAGTCAAGTGGGACTCCAGCAAATGCAAAAGCTTGACATGGGACTTCACCTGGCATGTAGGAGAGACTGCAGTCAGACTAGTGGGCAGGGAACTGGATCCTCTAGGATCTGCTAGGCCAAGAAAAGGGGCGTTGGACTTTTTTGCAAATATTTTGGGACACTCTTTGAGCTAAGTGATTATGAGACCTCAAGATGGATAAATTCAGGCTACAAACTTCATAGAAACTTCAGAAAATGTCTATACATATTATCTATATCTTTTACATTTTAACAGATCCAATTTCCACATATCTGCCTTCAACGGGAGTGGAAAAAGAATTAGTTATGGTTTCAATGAAAGTTTAAAAGGAGTTATTTTTCATGCTCTTCATTAAATAAACCCAGGCCTTAATTTCTTAAGTGCTGATTTATTTGGGTTGAGTTTACATAGATTTCTTTAATCACTTATTTTAAAGGGAATTCCATAGATTTTTAAAGTTTTATATCATTTTTATATAGCTTATAACCTTTATACCCTGCTAAATATTTGCCTAGGAGAAAACCTAATTTTTAAATATGTATTTGATAAAGACTTTCCAAACATTGTACTCCAAATCACTGCTTTATTCAGTAAAATAGTTACTTATGACTGAAGGACAACACTGATTCCTAGATTCTATAACTGGCCAGATGTCTGATGAAAAGCTTTTCAGCCTTTAGACAGAACTAAATGATGTCAAGAAACATGGACGTCCATCTTTAACATTTCTACTAAAAACCTGACCTGAAAATAATTCCAACTGCTTTATTTAAAATGGTTAAAATTATTCTCAGGTTATAGTTGACTAAATTATATTTATTTTGTCAAGACATTAGGCTTTAATTCAGACTTGAAAATTGTTTGTGTAATATTATCTTCAATTTTTCTCCTAAAATATCCCACATTCAACTCTGATTATTTTTTTTCAAAATTAGTCTGACAAACTTGGCACATAGTGTTTGTAAAGGAGAAAAAGTAACATATTTTCTTTACCCATAGCAAGAGTCATGCGTGACACCCCTATAACAAAAGACAGAGTAACAAGAGAAAATCATAACAAATTTATTTAATGAAAGTTTTGCCATGACACAGGAACCTTCAGAAAGTGAAGACCTAAAGACCTAGGGAAAAGATAAGTCTGATAAATAAGTGGATAGTCATGGAGAAACATGATTGGACAACAAGGGATGTAGTGTTCTAAAGGTAATACACTGAGGTAGTGGGAGAAGACTTCAGAAAGACCATTTTGTTCAGATTTTTCATGCATCACTGTATGACATTCCTTCCCTTCATACTCCCCCAGGAGCAGGACCCTCTGGAATGAGGGTCTTATGATCTACTCTCAGGTGAGGTGGGTCAGAATTTCTTTATGACCATGTTTCATAGGAGAAAAGCAGAAGTTACCTTCTTGCTCTGCAGTTTTCTCCATTGTCAGGGAGCCTTATACTGGGAATTGTGTTTTCAACGTGTTCAATGCATAGTCCATGAAATACCATAATGGGTTTTGCACTCTCAGAACCATTTTTAAAAATGAAAGTTGGTTTTTTTTTTTTTTAGTAAAACAAAAAGACAAAAGGAAGGGAGGAAAAAGCCTCAAACACTGACAATCCTTTGTAGCTCTGATATATAAACTATTAATACTATATTATTAAGTGTTGTCTCTTTCCCTGGCATATGATTTGACAATATTGAGTTACTTGCAAATGGAATTAACTTCCTGTTTTGTAAAGTTCAATTCTTCATCACTTCACCAGTTCTCTGCACCCAATGACTTCTTCTCTCCGTATCTTATCATTTTTTCTAGCTTGTCCCCCAAATAGATTTACAATCTTAGACTTCATAGGTTTCATCAAAAGGAATGTGGAACCATATTGAGAGGGCTCCTGTATAAAATGTATATGTATGATACAAATATCCTGGGGACAAACATAGGCTGAATTGAAGAAGCTGATTTAAACGCTTAAAAAAAAAATGTTATTTTCAAAGTGTTAATACTTTCAGGAAAGCTTTTAAATATGTATGATATAAAGGTATGTCATTAGATGGATGCTTCTTCTTGGAATGATGACATGGTTTAAGAGCAAGTCCAGAAATGGTAATAAATAACACATGTAGCATCTATATTTTACAAAGCACTTTACAAGCATTTTAAATATATGACCTTTGTTATCAGTAGATATTGTTTATCCATGATTTTGTACTTGAGAAGCAAAAATGACACAAGTAGAGCTTATCCCTCCCAAATTTATTTAGGAAAAAGATAGAATATGAATAAATTTATCTATTAAAGCTATTTATGACTTGTGAAGCCATTTTTTTTAGCAATATGAATGGAATTTAAACATCCTCACTTGGATCTGATAGAAAGTGATCATCTGATCTTTTTAAACACCACCTTCCTAAGCTCAAAAGTTTGAGAGCCACTGTCTAATATTTGACTTAGTCGTTCGTATCTAGCAATCAGATAGGGAAAACATTGCAGTGGATTAAAAATACATGCTTTGGCGAGCACATAAACAGATCTTATCATTTTGAATCAAGTACTGGAACTAGTACTGATAGGGCATGTTAAGAACTTTGAGTTTTCCAAGTTACTACTTGTAAACATAGATGTAAAGAATAGTCATTTTATAATTGGTGTCTCTTTTCCTATTATGTTTTTATAGCTTATATTTCTATTTTTTTCTGTTACTTTGGAAAATAAATTTTTGTTTTTACTTTTTGTTTTTTTATGATATATACATTCCAGAAGAAAGGAAAGGAAAAAAAGGAAAGAACATTTCCAAATAATCTGCTCAAGCTAAAAATCACAGATGTCCTTGTAAAATTTTAATTAATTTTTATCTTTTTCGTGACTCTCAGAGACTATTCCTTTAAAAAGCATTTTACCTAAATGTTTACTTGATAAGCAAAAGTTTTTTTCTGAAGAAAAAACCATTTAAATACTAATTTTTGATACAATCAACTTTAAAATCTAATGTGTAATTAAGTAGAGGAAAATGGAGAATAACAATAATAACATACTTTTTAGCAAACTGCATTTCCGTGAAAAGTGTTTATAATATTTATTAACATACAGAATTAGTCTTAACCTGTTAGAAAGAAGAGAAAATGCAACACCTTTCAAAGATGCAAATTGACAATTAACAAAACAATAGAATTCTAGGCCTTCCTTCACCAGAGGTGCAAATTGATAATCAGGCTCTGCTGAAAAGCTGGTTGTTTCTATTTAAAAGTTATCCTGAGATGAAGTCTCCCCAAGGAAGAAGGTAATAAGAATACGACCATTTTTGTGAAGTAGAACATCCAATCTGCAGTGATATCATCATTCTTCTGCTCTCTGAAATCTATATTTTAAAAAATCACAGCAAAAAGGGAGCAGGAACGTGTAAATTTAGTTTCTGGATATTTAACAGCTTTGCTTTTCACATTGATTACTGATTCAATGCATTGTTCTGACCTTTACTATTAAAATCTTAAAAGGCATGGGACCTGGCTACCTGAACAATCTAATAATACTTATCTGTGTCTCCGGAGAGCCATATTGTGCTATGTATGTGTTTGTGAGTTTCCATCATGGTGCTGCCTATATGTGTTCAACACTCAGTTTTCAATCGGTAACCATTTCAGCTACTCTGATTTTCTGCTTCTTTGTCGTTGTTGACCTGAACGTTGACCTATGTTTATTTTGCCACTGGAAGTCTGTGACTGTATTGGAAAGTTTTTGTTTGTTTTTAGTTCGTTATTTCTGAAGGAATTTCATAGTCAGTCTGCATTTGTTGAGTGCTCCTGAGCACCAGATAATGTGTTAGATGTTGTAAATTCAAGGCTGATAAAGAACTAGTGCAGTAGGATTCAAAGCTAGTAAGAATAAGGTTCAATGAACAAACAACTCCCTTCCATCCTTCCTTCTTTCTTCCTTCCACAAGCCTTTACTGAGCATCTAGCTATGTGTTATCAAACAAGAAAGACATTGTCCCTGCCATATCCCAGGTTTTCCATTTGTCCTGTTTATTGAGGCAGGTTCTGTGTATAAAAGTATAAACATGTCTGCAAATATGCAAATGAAAAAAAACACATCTATATTTTCAAGGAGTATGATATTTTGGCTATCCTTGCATCTTTCTAATCTTCCATTTCCTCACTAGTCAACAGGAAAAATAATACTTCCTTCAGAGGACCCTAGTAGGCATGAAATAAGATGATGTGTGTGAAAGTTCTTGTGTAGTTTATACTCAATATGTTAGTGAAATTCTCTTTTTCCAGGAAAGTTGTGTGCTATGCACACGATAATTTTAGAAAAGAGGGAGGCTCAAGTAAAGGAAAAGGTTAGTTAGATCATGCAACAGATATTTTATCAACATCCATAGTTTTGCTTTTTGCAATGAGGTTCTGGATCTCTGAAATGTAGTTATGTATAATTTTACTGAGGCAAACATTTGAGATGTGCATTGGGAGTCTTAGAGTCCATAACTTAAGGAAGTTGCCTAGTATAGTAGTTACGTATTTGGGCTTCAAAGTCAGAAAGACTTAGAGTTGAATCCTTCACCACACACTTGGACAGTCTAACTACAACTTCTTCATGTGAAATGGGGATAATGAAACCTATTCAAGGGACTGGTTGTGAGGATTGAGTTGATATAAAGATATAAAGTACTCAGCAAAATGTCTAGTACATGGTCAGCACTCCGTAAATGTAATGTATCATTAATATTATTAACTAGCAGCTAGAGAGAGATCAAAACCCATCATTTGTACCACACAAGCAAGACTTTGTTATTATGCCCTCTTTTTGTGGTAGGACCATCAAGTGAGAAATCAAATTTTAGTAAAAACTATCAAGGTTATTAACTCAAGGTGTGAGATTAAACTCAGGTAATACCAGATTCTCCATAGGATTGTGATTTGTGAAAAATAAGCTCTGGTATAAATATGTCTATATTCACAAATTTGGGAATTCCAGAAGAACTCAGTACATCATCCCACAAGCTTATCAATGGTTCACTATACATTTGCAAAATGAACCTGGGAGCAAAGAAGAAATGGAATTCAGTTTTGTGTGTGAGGGGAGAGGGGTAATGAAGCAAGGGTTGGGAAGAAAGTTGCTGCTTAATTCTTTTTCATTCATTCATTTTTAGTTACTGTGTATTCCCAAGGTATCACACATGTTCATATGAATATGTAAATATACTTTTATACTCCAAAACGACTTTAAATAAATTGTTTCAAAGATTAGCTTCTCATGGACAAATATATGACTACACTTATGTTTGTCTCTGAAGACAAACAAAACTTTTGTTTCCTTTGTAAATATGTATAACAGTTACTTGGTGAACTGGGGAGATAAGTTTCAATAAACATTGATTGACATCCAACTCTTACATGACCCCCTTCAGGAGCTCATACCTGTAAGTGATGTTTATACCTATAAAAGGATTTATTGCCAACCAAGAGATCCTGAGCGTGGCAATTCCCCCAGGAGTGGTCTTACCACAGCTGAATCCATAGGGAAGCAAAACACAGTTTTGTCCATTGCCACTATCTTTAATCAGCCCTGCAACATTTAGGAGGTGAGCTCTGTCTGGTCTTTGGCAGAAGATGGTGGACATGATATATGCTGGTAGAGGTATTGGGCCATCCAGTGTCTCCATCAGTGTCCTCTCCTTTCTCAGAGTCACTGTCTTATCCTGAGTCTGGGCTCACAGTGTAGGAATTGGGCACCTTTCTGACATGTGTTCACATCTCTGCCCACCTTCCACGTAAGGTTTGTCTCCAAAAGGATATTTTTGCCCTTTCTGTCTGCTTCCTCGGTGTTGGCTATCTTGAATGAATATGAGAAGAAAATGCTTCACCTTCTGAGCACCTAAAGCCTCTCCATGCATTCTTTGACTTTCTCTTTGCTGGATGTGAGTTCTCTTCATGGGTGCTATCTAGGTTTGACAAATATTCGTCTTCTCCTCAAGCAAATCCTAAAGAAGATTGATTGTACTTCCTATGGCTATGAGGAAATCTGAGAAATGTTTCTCTGACGAGACTGGCCAGGGCCATCTCTGCTCTTCTTATGGGAAATGACAATCTTTGCATGATCCTAGGCCTCACTTCAGTGGCAGAATCATAGATTAAAAGCCATTGGCCATTTGTCATTTGGGGTCACTTTGCTGCTGACATTCTAAAAACACTGCAGCAAGCTTTGAACTGCTATGCCAAGTCCTGTCTTCCTTATCTGCAGATCTAAGCTGGGGGGTGCAGGCATCACCCAATCTGTACCTGGCTGCTCTGGTTTCTCGGAGGTGAGCGGCAAAAGCCAACTTTCCCCGCCCTCCCCATCTCCTGCCAGCCCTGAATTCCAGTTTCAGGAGAATTTTCTATGGGTGTGAGACTCCATCCAGCAATGCCTTAAGTAGAGCATGATACACAATTTACACCTGCCAAAACCTGTTCTAAACAGGTCAGCTCTACACTTTCTGATTCTAAAGTTCCTTGGGCAGAACCCATCCCTTTCCAGGAAGAGTTCTGTGTGTTTTTTGTTTATTTGTTTTTATCTTGTTTTGTTATTTTAAAAGTTTGGAGTCTGAGGTGGAGATCTTAAAAGCATCTTTCAGGGCCTCTCCTTGTTCTAGGCATTCTCTTAGGAATCACAAAAAGACTCATCTTGTTAACCAAATCTAACAAGGCTGCCTCACCCTCCTATCCTTCTACCAGTCACCCTTTATCTGCTTATGAAATTTAAAGCAGAACTCATTTTCATCAAGACACTAATATTTCAAAAATGATACATGAGCCCTTATCTCCGTATGCTAAGTGTCTGACAGAATCACTGTCACTGTCACAAAGCATATTGGGTTCAGTTCTAAGGATTGACATCTCTCTTTGTTACACATGTTCAAAGATTTTTAGCAATGCCTGAAGTAGTCCCCATGCACACTGTGGATAAACATCAGAACACAGTGTTTGTGAAATATCACTTTCTTTATTTTCTACTATTTAGCATAATTATTGACATAATTATCTTATAATAACATAATTAGTCATAATAACATAATTATTAACTCTCAGGCCACAATTCTACTAGACTGGTGGAAAATCTAACATTAGTCATCTCTGAACACTTTACTTTGATCTGATCATCAAAATTTTTCCAGCATCTTCTTCAAGACCATGGCATTGATTGACGGGAAGGGTGGCCCCAAGTTATTCAGTTATTTGTGTGTTGTGGTAGCAAGAATTTCTGAGGAATTAAAGAAAGCCAGGGATATTGGAAATGGAAGTGGGAGGCAGAAGCAGCAGAGCTGATTGAAGGTGGGAGAGAGGAAAAGGGAGGATCCAGACTGCCTCACCCGGCCCTTGTCTTGGGGAACTGATTTAGCAAAGTGCTAGTAACAAAGAGAGAGAATTTGAGAGGAGAGCAGATTTGAAAGGAGGACAGGTCTGATGCTGAGTTAAACTGGGGGAATTGCTAAGTTTGTTGTGCCCGTTAATCATTTGAGTAGAGATACTGGAAATGGGTCAGGAAAGAGATTTGAGCTGAAATACAGAGAAAGTAGAGAACATGGCTCAAGAGGGAAATCTACAAAACACCAGTGCTGTGGGAAGTCCTCTCCTTTCTACCCCAAAGCTGTAACCCTCTTTCAGACCAGGTGGCATCTCAACTGCTCACGCTTCCTTTAGTAGTCTAGTTCTCAGTTGACCTTATTGCTGCATATTTGTATTTCTGAATTATATCTCTGAAGATATTTTTCCTTTACTCAGAACACATCTGTGGTTCCTCTTTTCTGAACTAGTTCAAGTCTCTTTGGATTGAATCCATGGTCCCCTCTGATCTAACCTTGTCTTCCACTTCAGCTTTATTTTTCAGTCTTCCCCTACCCAACATAGCCTATATTCCCAAACCAAGACTGTTTTCAATTCATTCACAGGATCTTATACTTTCCTTCCTGCATACATTTATTTATGCTGTCCCTTCCACATGCCATTCTTTTTATTCCAAAATTTATGTGTCAAAACCTTTTTTTCTTAACTCTTCACAATGTAATACATTATTTTTCTTTTTAAGAGAGCTCCTGCACTTCCTCATACCTTTTTTAAAAGACATTTATTAAATTCTGACTTTTTTTTCTGGTATATGACGTAGACTCATAGGCCCTCAGTCTGTTAGGACTGAAAAGAAATATCAGAGCACCATTAGTTCAATAGTCACAACATTATGTTTTAGTGGAACATAAAATTCAATGATTGTGGTCTTTCTCCAATTTCCAAATAACAACAACAGCAATAATAATAATAATAACAGTTGATAGAATTTTCTGAGTTTTCGGTTTACCTACTGTGGTGAGCAGACTTTAAGGTGCTTCTTGCCATGAGTCCACCCCCTGGCAGTCCCACCTTTGTGAAATCGCCTCCCTTTGAGTGTGAGCTGGACTTAAGACCTGCTTATAACAAATAGAACACAGCAGAAGGAGCAGGTTGGCTTTCATTTATTTACTTGGGGTGCTACTGAGAAGTTCTAGAAACACAATCATTTAATGCAAATATTAAGAGACATGTTTTAAAATTTCTTAGACTATAGGAATTATGGCTGGAATACCTATATTATAATACTTACAACACAGTTAAGCTTCTTCATTCAAAGTGTGCTATATTTAAAGGAGAGCTAACAAACAGTATTAGGACCTTCTTTTTTTTTTAACATTGTGCTATATAGAGTTCTTCTCCCCAATGATTTAGAAGTCTTCTTCATATCAGGGGTAGAATGTGTTTTATTTGACATTCTTAGTGGGCAAAAAGATGTATGGTTTTTGACTTTCTATGAGCATCATGTCTAACTTCTTACTTTCCTCCTATACTCTGTACAATTACTATACCACTCCATACTATTAACTTTTGGGTAGACAGATCAGTTACTTTAAGGAATATCTGAACAATATAGTGTACAGATTTCACATACTTTGGTGATATTAAAAAATTGTATGTGGCTACAAAATTCACCTGCGAGGAGAGAACTTTATACGCTTCCTTCTCTTTAGCATATATTTCTGTTATGCTCAAATTTTTTATGGCCTTTCTCTAATAACACTAGGTATAAAAACGGCTTGTTTTGTAAACCTTGTCTTTTATTGTGTATTCGCTTTCCTTTGGCCCTTCTGGTTCATAATGGTGTGTTTTTAAATTTGGTACAATTTTTTGAGTGTGCATTGCTTTCAGAAAATTAGTTTTTTGTTGTTGTTATTGTTGTTATTTCTCCCCTATAACTAATGTGAAGTCAGCAATTTCATTTTCTCCACTCTGAGCACTGTTGTCATCAGCTGTCCCTGTATAATGGCTTTTGATATGTCCCATTGTGACGCATTGGACCCTGTCCCTAGTTAATCATTCATTTTAGAGGACTGATTCTGGGCAACAATTATTACATTCTCTCTTCATTTTCAATGTTAAAATCCTTGGCAGTTCATTTTTCTCCACCATTTTTTGTGGGCTACAACTTCTAGCCACATTTAAACCTTTAGCAGGAATAGCAATGCCTCTTTTCTGATTACCCACAGAAAATTCTTTTAACTATACCAATGGCCTGGAAACTTATAGTGCTTAGAAAAGAAAAATTCAAAATGCATGTGATCTATTACTCTTTATACTGTTTCAGAGTCTACTTTTTTCACATTTTGTATGACAAGGAACAATACCTTGACACTCTTTAAAAATATTCTCCAAGTCCTTACTTAGAAAGTGTCCCTAGTACAAACCACAGTGGAAAGGAATTATATCGAACCCTTCCCCATGAGCCTTTGTATATAGATTCTGTGGTCAAAGAAATCAAGATACTCATGAATAAACCTAAAATGATGCCAGATTCATTTAAATGTACACATGTTGTTCTTGTTTCATATCTTCTTTTAATTGAACAATATCTTATGGAGATATATATGTAGGTAAGATAGAGACAGCAGGAGACAGACAGAGGGAAGGAGAGAGGAGAGGGTAGAGAGAGAGAGAGAGAGAGAGAACAGGATGAGAATCAATATAGCAGTATCTTAAGGGGATATTTTATGACATCTCTGAATCTTCTTGCATCTGGATGGAGCCATGCCAAAAATATGGGAATTTTTGACCCATTTGTATTTTAAGTTCAGTTTTTTTTAAGTAACAAAGAAACACTTAGAGAAAATATCTATTATGCTAAAGTTATTGAGATTTTATAAAGACCATTTAAATGTCCACATATAAAAGTGAACATGAATAATTGTATGATATAATTTGTAGCAAAGATTACTATTGCTTCTTGTTTTACTAGAACTGATCTGGTTCATATATTTTACCCAAAAAGCAGCACTGGGGAAAAACATTTCATTGTATTAAGACCAGCTTTGATCACAGTCATTCCTTCCCTGATATTCACATGGCTTATTGACTTCCTGCAGCCGAAGGCAGGAACATGCATCTCTCTTTACCCTCTACCTAAGACCATACAAGTTCTCGTGTGTTCACTCACACTGGTTTGAAAAAATAACAGAAAAGGAATGACTTCAGAAATAAATGTGTTTTGATCAGAACTCTACATTGCTAGAAACTGTAATAAGGACTGAAGAATTTAGAATATTTATCAGGCTTTGCTTTATGACAGTGTTTTATTAACTAGCTAACGGTCCTAACTTTGCTGGAAACTTTCTACTAAGTTGCATTTTGGCCTCTGCTCTTTTACTTGAATGTGGAGATGTGAAATGTGCATGATTCATGGATACCATAATATATCGTAAAGTATTATGAGATATATTTATGGTTATATATAATATATCATAAGGTATACTCATCATTGTAGTAACATATATTCATAGTTATTGTTATATATTTCCATTGAAATTGATGCATCCCATAAATAATCCAGACACTTAAGACAAGACATTTTTGGCAACTTTTTAAGATAGCTGTCATGAGATTTCAGTACAAAGTGGAATAGGTCCGAGAGAATTACATTGCCTCTTAAAGTGGAATACCTCTTTCAATATCTAATACTGGCATAGAATGTCAGGATCAACAGTGACTTCATGTATGCAGTTGGAGGCAAAGTGGGAAGCAGAGCTTGTAGATTTCTTGTTTCTGGGTCTTCCACATGGCAGAAGATCATGGCAGCTGCTGGCTCATGGCAGGGAGCCTTGAGGAAACCTCAGGGCACCCACTAGGAGTACAGAGTGCCTGGAATTTTTGTTATTTCCAGTCTTTGTAGTGGCAGTGGTAGAGGAAGAACATTTTCTATATAAGATTATGCAAGGATCATTGAAAGGCATAGGTCAACGTTTTTGATAGACACATTAAATGCCAGTTTAGGCATACAGATACAAAATGTACACAGAGACAAAATGGTGTCGCAGAAATAAATTAAAAACTGAGTGTCTAGTCCTTGCAGCATAAAAATCGTTTTTACTACTTGTGGTGACGTGTAGAGTATCAGCTGCCCCTGCAACTGGAGGCTATGTGAATAGGCAATACACTGTTTTTAAGACACAAAGTAAGAAAGTTGAAGAAAGATTATAGTTTTGGAAAAACTATTACTGGATGACTTCCTAGAAGAAAGAAACTGTGGGGAGAGAGTAACAGAAGGAATAAAAAGTCTCTTGGTTCACAGACTGAAATTCATAATGCTATAGGAACTTTACAACAATCTCGGTGGTCTGTTATACTGCTCAGTGGATATGTTGCTTAGTGAATATTGGTCTGGTTGCAAGGATAATGTCCTATTTGAGTCCAAAATAGCTCACACATCTCCCTTGTGTTTAGTAATAAATTGCCACCAACCATCAGGTAAAAGTTCATTTTACAAGATTCCAGATGGTGCATTTAACACCATTTTTAAGGCTTCCTGTAACTAGCGAACGTGTAGAGTTAATGCAGATATATCTGAATTCCAGTATACTTTAATTCTTATATGTAGGGTCTCCCCTCCATATTTCTTCAGGTTTTTCCCCTTCTGGCATGTTTTTCTTATTTTTCTGAACCCAGAAGTTACCACTGGCAGAATTTCAGTCTCAGAACTCTGTCAACCTTTAAAGATTTAGCATTGTGGCTTTTGAAAAAGTTATTTTAAAATAAGTTTAAATTGTTGATGATAGCAATGTTTCACTTTGTTCTCAGATATTCCCTATATTTCATCATTGTTTCTTTCTCATTGAAGTTCATAAGGAAAGTTTGTACTTGTGTTTGTTCCTTTAGGAAATGCCTCTAGAATTGTATTTACCTTTGAGATTTTTCTTGGGAAAATGAAGGGTTGTTAGGCACTCTTTAGTCTTAGCAAATTAAATACCACATAGAGAGCAGGATAAGGGGTCATCAAATCAAGGGTAGACAAAGACGATAAGCACCAAATCAGAGGAGATAAAATTTTGCCACTAAAATTAAGCCTTTCTTTGATGCACAACTTAGGAAGCACTTAGTTGGCATAGAAAATGATGACATTCACTAGGGATAAATTAGTCTTATTTTTTCTGAAATTAATTTATCAAATGAATTCATGTTCATGAGCCAGTTGGGAAGGCAGATCAGGAAATCAAAAGTGCTACCACATCAACTGTCTAGTGTTTGTTTACTTTGAATTTATATAGCCTCTTTTCTCTGGAGATCTGAAGATGCTGTGCAGAAAATTTTAAATCTTTTAAACAATAGACAATACATTGAAAAATGTGAACCCCTGCCTGGAGAGGTTATCATCTCTAAGGCTTTTAAATGTACCCAGATATACGCATTGGCAGTTAAAAAGAAAAAAAAATACTTAAAATATGAGATGCTCAACCTGGCTGGATATCAAGAATGAGAAATACTTTGCAAATACCATCATTCTTTCATACTCAGGCCTATTTTTCTTAATTATTCTGACATTTGAAGTTAGGGCTTTGACATCAAACATATAGCATGCTGTAAGTTACTAAATATTCTTTCATATTCAGGGGAATTAAGAGTAATTTTATTCCAGGACGAGTTATCCAATAACCTTGGAGTCAGGACTGACCCGGAAACACATTGTTACTCTTTGTGTAGGATAATAGATTCTCTGTATTCAAGTTTTTCACCCTGAAAAGTAGAGAAAAGACAACTCAATTATTCAGAGCTATGAATTATCCCTGAATTTTGATAACTGCTACATGCTCATACATCAACCCAATACACACAGATTTTCATTATGAAATAACAGCCCAATATCTTTTCCTTAGCATTTTTTTCTAGCAATATTACAATTCTTTGATATCCTACATATGGAAAAGTAGGAATTTATATAGTTAACTTTCCACCCCAGCTGTTTAAGTACTTAAAAAACTCAACTTTTCAGAGATACATTCACAATCAGGTAAAGTATATCTTTTTTTTTTTTTTTTTTTGGTTTCTATTTACTTTTTCTCCCTTCAGTTCTTACTTTTTAAGAGTAAGGACTCTGGAGTCAGAATTAGAATTGTGGTTTTGCAACTTCCTACCTATGTGCCCTTGATCAAGTAGATAAATATAAGTACCTATATCATAGTATTTTTCTGAGATTTAAATGAAAATAATATATGTAGCATACTAGAAATAATACATAACACGTAGCAATTCTTCTAATAGTATTACTGACACCTTTGCTACAAGTGCTACTACAGGGTATAGTCTTTGGGTATATCATTTCTACCTACCTAATACCTGAATCTGTTACTCACTTCTTTTTACTTTTTTTCTTTTTCTTTTTCTTTTTTTTTTTTTTTTTGAGTTGGAGTCTCATTCTGTTGCCCAGGCTGGAGTGCAGTGGCATGCTCATGGCCACCACAGCCTCGACCTGTGATCCTTCCTCTTCAGCCTTCCAAGTAACTAGAACCACAGACATGTGTCATTACACCTTGCTAATTTTTTTACTTATTGTAGAGAAGAGGTCTCACCATGTTGCCCAGGCTGGGTCTCGAGCCCCTGAGCTAAGGCAATCCTCTCGCCTCCGCCTCCCAAAGTATTGGGATTACAGGCTTGAGCAACTGTGCCCAGCTTTGTTATTCACTTCTATGGAATAAAGTATCTTGAAATTTTTTTTTAAATATTAGGAATATATATCCATTTTAATAGACTTAAAACTGGAACAAAAGTTTGATAATATTTTATAAGATCTTTTAAAATGCAATTTCCTTAATTTAAAATTGCCCTTCTTTGAGAATGAGAATGTAGTGTAATGTTTTTAGAAAGAGAAGCTGTCATTTTGGAAAAAGGATTAATGTTTATTTAAAGGGAAGGTGATTTTCTTTGGGAGGCTGAAGTGGGGGGATTGTGTGAGCCCAGAAGTTTGAGACTAGCCTGGGCAACATAGTAAAACCCCACCTGTAAAAAATAAAAATAAAAAAAATTAGTCAGGTGTGATGGCACACACTTATAGTCCCAGCTACTCAGAAGGCTGAGGCAGAAGGATCGTCTGAGCCCAAGAGGCCAGTGAGCCGTGATCCTGCCACTCCAACTTCAGTGACAGAGTGAGACTTACGACAAAAAAAAAAAAAAAGAAGAAGGGAGTGAGGGAGGTGATTAATAGCTTTTCAGTGAGAGCTAACTTGTATATTTATTCAATATCTGTCATCCCAAATTCACAGGGAAGTGATCATTTGAAGGAAATCGGGAGTGACAAAGGGTGAGACCAGTGATGTGGATGCTGTGAGGACTACCTTTGTGTTACCCTCAGAATAAACAGTTACTCCTGCCCAGCAGACAGTGCTGGTTATGACTAGCAGCTGGTACAATATGCCCTTGCACAATTGTTTTCCTTAGGAGAATGTTCTGAGCAGTCACTCACAGTTCCAGACCCACAGACGCTGTTTCCACAGTGCAGTAGTTCCTCAAGTTCTTGACCTGACCTGCAGCACCAGGAATGCTGCGAATACAAAAGACAGTCTTAAAAGGCATCAGACCTTCTCGGCTTGTTGAGTCATTTGCCTGCTATGGAGGATCTGTTCATTATATGAAGAAATACTGTAGCTTTAGCAATATTTAAGGGAGAGTGTAGGGATTTTTCCTATTTTGGTTAATTGATTTAGCCTGTGGATCACTCGTAGTTGTTAATGAAATTCCGTTTCCAGATACCCCTGCTGCATTATTGGGCTGCTTTTTAGCTTGTGATATGTGGAAAAAGAAGAGAACAGTTTGTTTTACTGGAAAGAAAGAAAAAAGCTTTCTGAGAATGGGAAAACTATAGAAGATGAAGTTCAGCACTGATTATTTTGAACAGAAAGAACCAGTGATTTAAAAACCATAAGTGCTGTCCTCTGTAATATACATCATGTTAGATAAGCCTCCTGGGTAATGAGTATCAGTCACTTTCAAAATTTTAACTGAATTGTAGGTTGGATGTACCATTCTAATTACAAGGGAGAAACTTAAGCTGATGAATAAGAAAGAACCTAAACTATATTTTAGTCTCCTCTAAGTTAAAACTGTTTGAATGACTACCTTTATGTCTGTGACCGTTAAATATAAAAAAATCATTAATTCAATTAACTGGAAGACATTTGGGGTAATGAGTAGATTAGGGATTAGCAGCAGGATCATGTTGGGGTGTGTGTGTTTCTGTGTGTGTATGTCTGTCTCTGTAGGGCCATGTGGGATTTATTGGTATCCATGTGGCAGAAATCATACTATTTAAAAAATTTAAAAGTTTAGCATTTTTTTCACACAACTCTTTTTTAGGGGTAAAATATCTGGTGATTGCAGATTTGCCTTCTAGATAACTGTGAAATGATAATTCCTCAGTTAGAACAAGAAGTCTAGAGAACATGCTGGCGCGTAGGAGAATGATTCCGTGTTACTTTTGCTGCCCTGTCATTTGACATCGTTGCTTCTGTCAGAAAGTTGAATGATCAAAATTTTCCGTGAGAAAGCCACAACTGTTGCTTTTCATATCTTCAAAAGGTATTTTCCTTACTTATTCATGCGTTTTACATCATAATTTAAATATCCAGGTCATGCTTATAACTGACAGTTGTGTCGAAGACGAAGGGAGAAATGAGGCTAAAGGCACCCGTCTCAGGGACTGATTACTGTAAACCAGGGCCAGGTCTATTCAGAGACCCCACGTCTCGACCAAGGGCACAGGGATTTAGAGAGGGGCATTGTGACTTCAGTAACAAACAGTCTTAAATATCTGTGACTTCACTCATGTATCAGTAAAGAAATCTCACAATAATGTGGAAACAGAGATAACTTTTCCTATTAAGTTATTTTGCAGCATTCCTACTGAAAAATTCATGAGAAGAGATGAAGCAGGTGAATTTTGATGATCGTATCTTAATGAAATAAACCCATCTTAGAAAGACATATTTCTGCTAATTCAGAAGCTAAATGCCCTGTGATGGAGTTGCAGATTAAACCTCTAGCGTTTCAGTAAAAGATTGTGTTTTTTCAACACCTTCTTAGGATATGTTATTTTTCAGAATTAATTTTTCTTTATTCTTTTTGTGAGTGGCTTTGATTTCAAGGATAAGACATAAAAGGGAGACCCCCAAAATCTGGAATTATTCTTTGGAAGGCGGGCCCCTTGTAGTACAGGATCCCCCACGAGGTAAGTGCTCTAGGAACCTATCAGCTTCAGTAAACCAGTTAATGTTGTTGTGAGAGGCTACAGTTGACTTCATTGAATTTTTTTTGGAGATCCTTTCGACACATTTGCTCATTTCATGATGGGTGGTTTACGAGCGCACCTGCCCACACAGCACGGACTATTCAGCAGTTTTTGAGCAAAAATGGCATGATCTCTGTGCCCCACCCTCCCTATTCATCTGATCTCCTCCCAAGTGACTTTTTTTTGTTTTGTCTGGATGAAAAGGCCCTCAAAGGGAAATGTTTTGCTGATGTGGAAGAGGTGAAACAACAACAACGACAACAACAACACAAACAGCAGAAGCTCTAAATCACATGTAAGTTAATGAGTTTAGAAACTGTTTTGAGCAGTGGAAAAAGCATCTTGATAGGTGTATTGCATCAAACAGAGAACACTTTGAAGGTGACTGAAGTTTAAACATGTAAGAATGAATACACAATTTTTTATAAATAAATTTCGGATTTTTGGGGGTCCCCCATATATATCATATTACATAATAAATACAGCATATATATCTGTGCTAAACTTTTGGAAGAGATTTATTATTACTAATGTAAAAACCTGCCAGCATGGGAAAGCTTGGCCACTTCTCACACTTCGTTGTGTCAGGGGAAGTCTATATTTTACCTTTTATAAATGTGAAGACCTGACGTGTTTTCTTGAGGAGGAAAGATCACAGAAAAAGCAGCGTTGAGGCAGTTGCAGGACCAACAGAAATTCATCCTTCAATTTTTGCATTTTAGATTTTCCTAACTTGGCCACTACCTGCTTCTTCCCTGTGGGATCAGGGATACTTTGAGTACAGGAAGTGAAACTTTATTTTTAGGGGAACATGTTTGCTTTTAGTAAGATGCAGCCACTGAAATAATCTGGTCTCTTCAAAGATAGGGTGGAAGCGTATGGTTGTTTCCCTCTTAGATATCTTGCTAGAGGTGTCAACAGGGTGGAACTGTTTAAAACTGCCGGATACTGTGCATTTTTGATGGCTCCATTTCATGTGCCACATGTGGAAGTAGAAAGTATGGAAGGGACTCTGCTTTTCAGAGCATGAGCACTTGCGTGGAGGTGTTCACATTTGCTTATTAGATAACATCCTCTGAGTTCCATAAGTGGCAATGAGACACTAAAGGGCTATCCTGAAGTGTTTTCATGCTGCCATGAAAAGTGTATTACATTTGCTATTAATATTAGTTACTGAGGCAGAAACCAGGTAGAGGAGAGAAACATAGAAATAGCTTTTTCTTGGTGCTGTTTCCTTAGGATGCTGTTCTGAGTGTTTAGGAAGAAAACCCCATGAGTTACTGATGAGACAGCTGTAAACAGGGAAAGTGACAGATGTAATGAAAGTCTCAAGGCCTGTCTTAGAAGAGGTCCCAGCACTGGTCATGTGAGCATTATTTACATGAAGGTGAACAGATGGATACATTTGATCAAATTCTGTGGAGTCCCCACATTGGAATTCTGTTTAGCATTTTCAATCTGTACTTCCAAACACATGTATTTCTGATACTTTTGCTGCAGCAACTTCCAAATCTTATTTTTTTGGTGGGACTTATGGTTGTCAGAATGATGTTATAAATGGTACTTTACTATTTAATGTGTTTCCATTCTGTTGCTATTTATTGTTGTGACATGGTGATTTATTTCACTAGGCACACTATGAGACAATCACAAGAGATAAGCTAGGGTTGATACTTTATGGCATTTGAGGAGGAGAAAGGTTACAGAACTTAACACAAACAGCCAGATAACAACCTTATTTTTCTGATAATAAGATAGAAAAATATAATTCAATTTTCAGAATCTGGTATCAGTTTGTCATGTCAGCAGAATGGTGAGATTGGTCCCCTTAGCTTAAAACAATGTATAATCAAAATGGAAAATCAGCAAGTCTTCATAGTCCTGCCAATGCTGATGTTGGTAGGCAAATTCCCACCTTCTGGAATATTAATGTATGTCTCTAAATACATAAGCCATGAAATTTCTTTTCCCCTAAGGTTTTTTGTTTATAATTGTTTTTGGTTTTTAAATTTTTTACCATTCAGTAGTCCTTGATATGTTAGCATCCTTCTTCTATCTCTTACAGTGTTTTCAGAAATATTTGCACATTATGCTGGAGATTCATTTTATAGCAATACAGCCATATTCATGTACATTTAAAAATAATTGTTATAATGGATATACCGAATATAATGGTTTAATGATTTAACTGGTAGCCAGTACAATCACCTCATGTTTAAGGTCAGAAAAATTAAGAAACTTTGATAAGGACCAGAGGCATGTCTACCTTGAAGTGAAAGAAGTTTAAGCCTATTACCTGGTCCTGGTTGAGAACTAACAGTGTGACCATGTAGACATATGTTTTTGTTAAAGTTACAAATTGGTTATCATCATCACTATTTGTATTCCAGCTTCCTCACCATCACATGTCATCTTGTCACTGTAAGGTCGAAGTGATGTGGACATTTGAGGGATCATGTAGAGTAAAATAGATTGCGTTGGGTTCAATGGGATATATTAATGCCATCTGCAGTCACTTTCCTATAATAACATAGCTATAGTGACTATAACATATAACTATGTTATTAGTAGCTGCTCCAGCATGGAAACACCTCCTAGGAATAATTCTATAGCTGACTCACTTGACAGTGAAACACCAGGTTTCAGGATCACAGGTCACAAGACACTAGGAGTACACAGGTGGTAGAAGAGCAATTGGATTTGAAATACATGAAGCCAGAAGCTAGTCCATGGAAACTTCTTCAAACAGTACAGCTCATAAGAAATTTGATAAAGGTTTTCTAAAATTTGATGCCATCTGAAAATTTTACAAGGCCTTACCAAAAAGCCAGTTGTAAAGATGGGAGAAAGTTTTTAAAACTATCAATAGCAACAAGAAGAACAAAATGTTATCAACTATGCCAGAAAATGGATTATCTTCTCTTGTCTCTATAAAATTCTCTCTGTGAACTTGTGGTCCATATGAAGAGGTCATAATTCTGTATTTCTTTAAATAAATTTCCCAAATCATATGTTTCCCAAATCAGATAAGTTTCAAGCCTCACAAAATTTGTGTCCTTCCCTAAGAAAAACTTATTATATATCTACTGATCCTTACATTAGTTTAAAACTATGATGAATAAATCATACTGTTAGATATTCTTTAAATACTGAAAAACACTTGCATCATGACTAGGGATTTATTTGAATCAACAGAGTAAGGGTAACTCTGAGTATTTTAAAGAATTTCAATCAACGTTTTATTTATGCAACTTTAAATGTTTTTCTAGTAATTAATCCTCAGAAATTAGTTTCCTTTTTAGTGAAATTCTTTTAAACAATGTCCAGCTTTCTGCATCCCCAAAATAGTCCCTCACTTTGGTGAGATTGGGTAATATTGATAATATTGATGTCAGTGATTCTGATCCTGGGCTATCATTGATCTAGATATCCTGCCACCATTAATCATTCCCAGCTCAACTAGAAACAGCTGTGTTAGAAATGCAAATCATTAGGCCTGGTATGGTGGCTCACACTTATAATCCCAGCACATTGGGAGGCCTAGGTGAGAAGATCGCCTAAGCCCATGGGTTTGAAATCAGTTTGAGCAAATTGGCGAGACCTCAACTCTACAACAAATCGAAAAAAAATTAGCTGGGTGTGGTAGCGCATGCCTGTAGTTCCAGCTACTTGGAAGGCTGAGGCAGAAAGATCATCTGGGCCCAGCAGATTGAGGCTGTGGTAGAAAGAAATGCAAATCATTATTAGCATCTTTTCTTCTCCTTAATTCCAATCCTCACTTCCCTCTTTCACTTGAATTTCTTGTCAGCCTATCATAGTGCCTTGCTCATAGCAAGTACTCTGTAAAAGTTTGTTGATGAATTACAGTAGTTATTTTATTTAGCTGTTTTTATTGCTTCCTCCATCTTCACAAGACCATGAGCAGCTACAGGGCAGGGACCACAGTATATTCATCTTCATTCTTCCTAGCATCCTCTTGTCATTTATTTTGCATAGGCAACACTCTATCCATGATGTAGTGAATGGCAGTAGTGTCACTGTCCTAAGAAAATCAGAGCCTGGTCAACAAGGAATATTGTGGTAATTTTTTTCTCATTTGATAAATATAGTTCTTGTCACATCACTTCCCAATTCTGAGTGTTGTCTACCAAATCATATTGAATGTCTGTTAGAACCCATATGATCATTCATTATTAGTAACTTAGAACGTGGGGTAACTGGATTCAAATATTTTTATTGGGCATGATTTCCTTGAATTTCTTGCTTCTGTTTTCTGATTCTATATGCAAACTTTATGTGAGTAAGATGAACATTAGCAGATTTATCTACATCTTTTCATTTTTATTCTACAGCAATAGCTCCTTAGAGTAATATCTGAAGTTATAGTAATTTTCTTCATATCAGAGAGTTTCTAACTATGTTAATGGAAGTTAGACTGGTTGCAAAGACATCCGTGAGAACTACCTATGCTGTAACATTTAAACAATTTATTTGATCTCTCTTTAGCTTACCTGCTCATGCCTTTGGAACATTGATGTTGACCTTGTTGGAACTTTGTCTATAATCATGATAAGTCCTTCAATAAAATCTAACAGAAAGTAACATTTAAATTTCCAAGTGATTTATTAACCCTTTGAATACCTTGTGATGTCCTGTACCCATTCTAGCAAAGAGATACTCCTATGACATTGTATTCACATATGATTTGCTTGGATGTCCAGTGCCTAATGATTTAATAGTTTAAAAATAATAGTAAAAGGAGAATAATAGCAGTGTAAGCAGTAGATAATACTGAGCACTGCCTGTTGCCTGATACGAAGTGTGGAACAATCTTTAAGGGCCACAAGGGACAGTAAAAGTTCATCAGGCGCCAAATTGCAACCCTGGTTTTAAAAAGTAGCTGTGTGAGCCGGGCTCGGTGGCTCAGCCTGTAATCCCGCGCCTTGGGAGGCTGAGGTGAGTGGATTGCCTGAGCCCATGGGTTCGAGACCCGCCTGGGCAGGCGAAACCTCATCTCTACAATAAATAAAAAAAAAAAAAAATTAGCCGGGCGTGGTAGCGCGCGCCTGTAGTTCCAGCTACTCGGAAGGCTGAGGCGGAAGGATCGCCGGAACCCAGCAGGTCAAGGCTGCGGTGGCCGGGAGCGGCCACTGCACTCCAGTCTGGGTGATAGAGTGAGACTCCAACTCAAAAAAAAAAAAAAAAAGTAGCTGTGTGACCTTGGCCCTGAGTCTGGGCTTCCTTTTATTCATGTGTAAAATCAATAAATAGGTGATCCCCTCCTCTTCACCTGACCTACTCCTAATCATTTTTTGACACATCCTAGTTGTCCTTTTTTCTGGGAAGCTATTGCTGACTCTTAGAGGAGGCTGGGCCCTTCTCTTGCTCTAGCAACTTCCTGTGCACACTTCATCAAAGCTCTTGTAGCACTCTGTTGATGCTTTCTGCTTATTACGTCTCCCTCTTTAAAGCATAAGCCCCTCATGGGCAGGGATCCTGCCTTTGTACCACCAGTGTGGTTGGGGTAGAGAGGAGGCAGAAAAGTCAGGTGGTTAAGGACACAAGGTGAATTTGCATCTCCTCTTTGAGTCTAGGTTCTGCTCCAATTTGACCAGTTGTGTAGTCCTTGCCGGGTTACTTAATTTACCAGGGTTTTTGTTTCCTCTTGGGAAGAAGGATAATATTGCTTGCCTCATGAGTTTATTGTCAGAATAAATTTCAATAATATTTGTTAAGTTCCTTAAAAAGTATCTGGCATATATAGAAAGCACTCAATGAATGCTAACTATTACTACTATTATTAGCCAACTACAGTTTTGTTAGAATAAACCTAACATCTTATTGTACGATTTTTAGGGTACTTTTCAGATATTAGAGTCTATGGTCATTCCATTCTGTTTACTGACTCAGAAATAAAAATAAATACTTTTAGCCTTCTGGATTTGGATATGGGGATATAATTGCCATCTGTTAAAAACAGTATGCTTATGTTGTCTGTGTGCATTGTTAAGAACTGTGAAGGGTCTGAGATTTTTACCCTATTTGCAAGCTAATACATCAGCCTGCAAAGTTTCATGAATGCTGGCAGAGGACACTGACTTTTGGATCTGAGACAAAGGATAGTTTATCACTCACAGCAGTAGTAATAGCACAAGTGTCAGCATTTGTACCAATTTCCTGATCTTTAATTCCCACAGAATGATTCAGAGGAAGCCTGGTGATGCTTATACTTCAGGGGGAGAAAATTTGAGCTTAGGGAACCTGAATCCTTTATGATGGACAGTAAGCATGTGTGAACTTTGGACCCAAGTGAGACATTATTCTTGTGATACTGGAAAGTGAACAAATCTGCTTTTTGCTCTGGAGGAAGATACTATCTCTATCTTCTAAGGTGTCTACTATACATATGTCCTTGAAAAGCTAGTCCTGAAGAAGGGCTTTAGTGCCTTCACTCATAAGAAGTACAGAAACACAAAAGACCAGTAAGAATGGACTGTCAACATGGAAATTTGTATTCTTATAGAGTAGGTTTGTAACTCCCATCAGATTCTTAAAGGAATATGTGAACTAAAAAGTTTAAGTTTTTAAAATCCTAAGGCATTATTCAGGTGCTTACATGTCTAAGAACTAAGCAAGCAAGACATTACACAGAAGACACCATGAGACAGAATTAGACATGGCAGAGAGTAACAGCTTTCTCTGAGAAGAAGAGATTACTTATTATTATAATGCTTATTGAATAACTTAGCATATAAAAAGATAACCAAATTCACTTTTAAAGATTGATTATGCAGGTGGTGGGGAGGGGCCACATACTCCTTGCTCACCACATTAAAAATAATAATAAAAGGATTGGATGTGCATTGTTGCAAAGTTTCTGATGTATGCTATACATAACAGAAAAGTCAAAGGTTACTCCTTTGTTCACAAATAAATTTCCATTTCCAATTCACATTATTGAAATGTATGATACTGACTTTCCCCATTTGCCTCACTTCGTTTTTAACATTCTTATAAGCAAAGTGTTATAAATACCATGACAAATTACTTTATGATCCATTTATCTCAGTAATGGTGACCTCTGTCACTTGAACCACTGTTCAATGTATCATCAAACAGCAAAGATTAAGGCATAGGGCATTTTGTGGAATTAGTGACTATCCAAGAGCTGATAGTCTTATGCCAAACCAGTCATTAGCACCCAGAAAATGTTATACTCTGAAAGCATTATTATGTTTATGTAACAAAAGTAAGAGACAAAAGCAGATGGCTTAAATAAAAATACTGCTAATCCCGGGTTTCTCAACCTCAGCACTATTTACATTTTGGATCAAATAATTCTTTGTTGTGAGGAGCTGTCCTGTGCTATAGGGTGTTTAGAAGCATCCCTGGACTTTACCCACTAGATGCCAGTAGTATCTCCCCAAGTCCTCACAATAAAAAATGTTTCCAGACATTGTCAAATGTCCCCTAGGGGCAAAATCACACTCAGTTGTGAAGCACAGTGCTAATCCCATTTTAAAAGTGAAAGCAATATTCTATCAATAAATAAGGCAAGTGGAGAGTGTTGCATAATCCTGATAATAAACATGCACAGCACCAGAAAGAACTTAATGCTTTCATAGTTTGAGGGATTTCAAAATTACCTCTTTGCCAGTTCTTACAGTCCTGTACGTGATCTAATATAAAGCACAGTGGGCAGGGCAGAGGACTTGACTTGGGCTCTTGCCTTTTTCCCGCTGCTTTGCAGTTTTGTGATTTGTGATCGAGTAAGAAATTTTCTGAGTTTTTTTCTTGTAAGAGAGGGACCAACCCTGTCATACCTACTGTAGAGTATTACTGAGGATCACATCAGATCGCTTAAGTAAAAACACCCTGAATACCCTAAAGACCTCTATAATTGTAAGGATGAGAAAAAACAAAATGAGTTTAAGAATTTCTTGAAAAGTTTAGAGCATTCCTTGAAATGACTAAAGGAACCTTGGGGTTTGCAAAAAAAAAAAAAACAGATTTGAGATTCAGTGTTTTTGAAGATGCCCTTTAGCCCCGCTGAGCTCCTTCTTCTGTATTCTTCTTGGTCACCATGTGCTGAGTGACCGTGACAGAAGGCACAGTTGAAGGAGTGGTGGAAAGGCTTGGTTGACAGCGGTAAGGAAGCAGTTCTCAGTGTTCAGAAAAGCAGAAGCACTTTGTTCCTGCTTCCTCAGTATCCAAGAGGTATCTGTAAATTGAGTAACTAGATATTTGAAAAAGGAGAAAAAGTTAATATTGTAAGTTTATTAAAAATGGATATTACTGCTTTAAATAATTGTATCTGACTTATTTTATGATGCTACATGTCCTTTATTAACTAAAAATATTTTGTGAGTTTTATTTAGCTTTACTTATGGTCAAAAATGAGTATCTTTTAACTATCTGATGCTAGAGTCTTTTTAATAATGCAGGATGGCAGCAAACTTTTTCCTACTTTTAAAAACTTAGGGCTAGCCTTCCTTGCCTGAAAAAAATATGCACCTGAACTTTGAGGAATAGAATAATATATTCTCAGATTAGAATAGACCTTAAAAGCTGATGACCCAGTATCTTGTTCAGTTCAAAAATCATATTCCCAGACCTCTGATAGATGGTTCTGTAGTCAGTCTGCTTGATCTTCTACTTTTCCTTGGTATGGTATATATCTGGATGAATTGCCGAAATGAAAAATGAGGCATAGATGGATTAGGTGACTGTGTCCAAGGTCACTTGGATAAGTAAGTAAGAAAACCATAAAGTGACCTACTTTCTGTATCTAGAGTACTTGCTTAAAACCTTGATCATTTGGCTTCATTCATTGCTAGACAGCTCATTGAAAAAATGTATTTTTTATAGTGCAGTAAGATCTATATACCCATAATCCTGCTATTAAAATAAAAAAAATCAAGAGTCTTGCTTTTTTATCTGGATCATGAAACAATATACCCAGTCTTTCTCTTCCAAATGATAAACCTTCAAATATCTGATTGTACTTTGTAATTGGTTCTCCCACACTCTTAAATTTGATCTTTTTCAAACTGAATGCATCTTCTCCTCTTAAGAGTACCTGATTTGGCACCATTGTCATAGACACTGTATTCCTTGTTGACTTTTTTTGACTGTTAAAGACCTATCCAGTTTCTTACATATAGAATGAAAACCAGTTCTGGATCCTGTATTTGAAATATTTTCTTACCATTGGGAGTTGGTTTTTACTTAAATTTGGACACCCTACAGTTACTAACTGTATTCCCCTTGTTTCTCTTTTTTTCCACGGCCACATCTCATTTTTTGCTTGCATTGTGATTGCTGTCAAAAATTACAATCTTGTGAACTATCCTTAAAGCAAATCTTTACTTTTGTAGTTGATATTTTTATGGTAATGCTTTATATTAAAGCAGGTTAAAGTTTCAGCTTGTGGATTTAAGTTCATTTCTCTTTTAAGGTCTTTTTATATTTTAAAATTTCCTCATAGATTATAGTTCAAATTTTATAAGTATGTCTTCATCTAGCTATATGATTACTGTATAATTATTCAAGTGTTTTGGGTTAGACAAAATCATAAATATCATTTTTATCTTTCCCCATTAATTATTAAGCACATGTCTGTTTCAGGGAAATTTAATCTATATGTTTGATTCATCGTCCCATAATTTTTCAAAATGTAATTTTGTAAGAGCCATCGAACATCAGTCATTTTTATGATGTGTGTTTATTCCTAACATCAGAAGGTCATGTTTTGTTATGAATAAACAAATGCCTACATGTTAAACATGTTTTGTCTAAGACATAAACTTGGGTAACTAGTCTCTGTCACCTACCATTGGAAAAATGTATTTTCATGCCAGATTAAGCTACCACCTTAAAATAGACACAGCAGATTTCCATGATGTTTGGCACTGAAGTAAAATTTCCAGGAGCAATAGGTCTCTGTTGCTCTTTCATTGGCCCATAGATTAAGACAAGTCAATTTTTGAAAGGATATCAATAAGCAGTCAACAAGAGGTATAGAATAGGAATAGATTGTCTGTTGTCACACACAATAGACTGTTCATGAAACATTATGAATATTCTATGTGGGAAGCCACACTGAGTGCTTGTCAAATATTGGACTAGCGTGCTGGGCTCTATGCTGTCGCAAAGGTCCCATATTTTCTGAAGCTTTGTCCTACTTCAAGGGAGCTCTGAATAAGGAATAAATGATGGTTCTGTCAATAGAGGATAAAAAGTAAAATAGAATATGCAGTCTATATGGTCAGGGTCCAAGCAGGAAGACTGAGCCACTCGGATTATTTTCAAAAGAAGGTATGTAGTGTTGGAAAATTATTGCACATTGACAATAAAAATAGTAAAAGAGCAACCTAGGGGTCAAGAACAGCAAGAAATTACTACTGCCTTTATGCTGAGGAAACAAGGAGAAGAATTAGGGTTGCCAAGGTTAGTGGGCTGAAGCTAGAACCATGAAGGGCTGCCTGGCAGGAAGTGTACAGAGCAGGGGTTGTTGCCGGAGACCCCTGGCAAAGCCAGGAAAGACAGGGAGGAATTCAGAGAGCAGAAAGTTGATACATGTTGAACCTTGGAGATGGTTGGTGAGAGTTTGTTTTACTAGTGTCTCTATTTTTGAATATGCTTATAATCATCTATAATAAATGTTTTTTTTAAAGTAAACAAAAGAAAAACAGACATACACATACCCCTGCCAGACTCCCCTTATGCCCCCATCTGATCTCCTAGTAGCTGAATTTACCTGGAAAGAGACTGCCAGGGGAGCCTGAGAAACTTGGCTCTTGGGGCTCAGCCTACATCAGGGGTCAGCAGAACAAGGGATGGGCAAAGAAAGGGTCAAAGGCAGAAAGGCTGGCAAGACCCTCACCCAAGGCAAGTGAGGAGTGACTCTTCTGCCATTCACACAAAGTCCTCCCTAGAATTTCCTGCTGCTCTCTATGACTTTCTGAATCCCTCAAAGACACCATATATTTAAATCTAATCTTGTTTCTATAACAGTGGAATTGGGTGCAAACAATGTGATTATTTGGCTTAGCCCCTGGCTGTGAAACCCACATTGAGTCTTTGGACACTGCAATGTCCCTATGACATACCCCACTCCTTATAAACTTCCTGTGCACTTCCATTTACATGTGTTCTATGTAATAAAGTCTCCAGGTACTTATATATTTCAGACAAACCCTACTCCTGTTGGAATATTCATGGTTTTAGTTTGAATTACTTACCTTTCATAGAGAGTGAGTGATTGGCCAAGGAGTGATTACAATGAAAAGTCTGGCCTGCTATAAAGTATCGTTTGGGAATATATTTGTTGCATTTAGTTGATAGTAAGAAAAAATACACTGACCGGACACAGTGGCTCAAGCCTGTAATCCCAGCACTTTGGGAGGCTGAGATGAGGGGATTGCCTGAGCCCGAGGGGTCAAGACCAGCCTAACTTGGTGAAACCTCATCTCTACAATAAATCAAAAAGTTGGCCAGGCATGGTGTCATGTGCCTGTAGTTTCGGCTACTGGGGTGGCTGTGAGCGTGCCACTGCACCCCAGTCTGGCCAATGGAGTGAGAGTCCAACTCAAAAATAAATAAATATCGTTAAAAAAATACTTTCAATTTTTTATACATTCAGTCCTAAGGACTAAAAATGAAAGCAAAACATAACAAAAATAGGAGTATACTAGATCTGTAATTATTAGAATTAGCATGTAAGATATCACTGTCATATTGGAATCCATCTATACTGATTTTATATTGGGAAGTGGGTACTTGGTCCTTAAACATCTTTATATAAGGTGATCTATTATTAGAAATTACACTTTTATAACTTTTATAACTAAGAGGGCTTATAGAGTCTTTTTAAGGGCCATCAGGTGTGGTTGTACAGGTGGCACATTTTCTGAATGGTTCCGCCAAGAAAATGTCTTTTTTCTTATTTACACAAACGCACTCTATGTGCTAACAATAGCCCTGGCCTTTCAACGCTGATATTATCAGGGAGAAAATATTGCTGGGAGAAGTTTCATGGCCTTCTCTAAAGAAGTTTGACTTTTGATATCAATATCAGGATCCTAAGAGAGCCTCGTAAAGACTCTCTTGGCTCTGAACAAGACAGAGCTACATGTTGATTTTAGATTTCCAGGTTTGCCTATTTGCATTTAGGCCAAGAATACTGTATATATTTATGTTTTAACTACTTTGTGGCTGAGTCTTGTTAATCCATTGTGGAATAGTGAAACCTTTAATTATATTAAGATCAAGATGGGATCACAATGTGTTTTTCTGTTCTCCAGTGGATTATTAAGACTATGGCATGTTTTAGTGTACACGCACTAATGTACTAAGGTGTATTCATGCTGACATACAATTTTGTATATTTTATAGAAGCTAAAGTTTTTTTTTTTTTTTTTGAGTTGGAGTCTCACTCTGTCACCCAGACTGGAGTGCAGTGGCCACTCCTGGCCACCGCAGCCTTGACCCGCTGGGCTCCGGCGATCCTTCTGCCTTAGCCTTCCAAGTAGCTGGAACTACAGGCGCGCGCTACCACGCCCGGCTAATTTTTGACTTATTGTAGAGATGAGGTCTCACCAAGTTGCCAAGGTGGGTCTTGAACCCGCGGGCTCAGGCAATCCACTCACCTCAGCCTCCCAAAGCGCTGGGATTACAGGCTGAGCCACCGAGCCCGGCAACTAAAGTATTTTTAATCACTTGGTTTTAAAAAACCACATAAACCCTGCATTTAAATTTTTTAAAATACAGTTTGAAACAACAACAACAACAAAAAATACAGTTTGACTTGTTTATGCAAAGACAATCCATCCCATCTACACACGTCAAAAGATTTTTCAGTCAGGTCAACACGGATGGATTTGAAGGAGTGATGGCAAGTAGCAGCAGTAGTGATGCTTGCAGGTGCTAGCTACAGATGGAGTCAAGGCCCTGATATAGCACTGCCCTAATTAACTTAACCTCCTTTGCCTCATGCTATGAAATGGAAGAAGCACTAATAGTACCAACCTTAGAGGTTTTTATGAAGATGAGGTGTAATGCATCTAAGCATAAAGCACTTGGAACAGTGCTCAGTAAATAACACTAAAAAAATCCCTTCAGGTTCATTTTTTATAAAAATATCAACTTTTTCTGGAGTTATCGTGTGTTTCCCTCTTCAAATAGGGTAACACTTTTATATAGATTTTCTTCTGCTTGTTGTCTTTTTTCTTACCAGCCCTTTCTCTGTCTTTGTGCCTGCAACTATTCTTGAATTATTTTTTGGATGTCTTTTATTTCTTTTCCTTTCTTTTCCCTTCCTTTCCTTTCTTTACTACCTCTGTCTCTCCCTCCCTCCCCACCTCTCTCTCTCCTTTCTTCCTCTCTCCCTCTCTCCCTGTCTCCCTCCCTGCTTCTCTTTCACTTTCCTCTCTCCTTCCCTCCCTCCCTATCTTCTTCCCTCCCTCTCTCCCTCCCTCCCTTCCTCCCCCCCCACTCTCTCTTTCTCTCTCTCCCCCCACCCTCCTTCTTTCTTCCTTTTTTTTCTGAGTCAGAGCCTCACTCTGTTGTCCAGACTGGAGTGCAGTGACACACTCATGGCCACCACAGCCTCAACCTGCTGGGCTCAGTCCATTCTTCTGCCTCAACCTTTCAAGTAGCAGGAACCACAGGCACGTGCCACGTGCCTGACTAACTTTTTGGTTTATAGTAGAGATGAGATCTCACCAATTTCCCCAGACTGGTTTTGAACCCCTGGGCTCAGGCAACCCTCTTGCTTCTGCCTCCCAAAGTACTGGGATTACAAATGTGAGCTTCCACACTCGGCTTCTTTGTTTGTTTGTTTGAGGTAACATTTTACTCTGTTGCCCAGGTTGGAGTGCAGTGGCACAATCATGGCTCACCAACAGCCTCCAGCTCCAGGGCTCAAACAATCCTCCTGTGTCAGCCTCCCGGGTAGCTGAGATCACAAATACATGCCACAATGCCCGATTAACTTATTGACTTTTAAAATTTTTTTATAGAGATGAAGTCTCGCTGTGTTGTCCAGGTTGGTCGGTCTTGAATTCCTGGGCTCAGGAGATCTTCCTGCTTCTGCCTCCCAAATTGCTGGGATTACAGGCATGAGCAAGTGTGCCCAGATATTTATGTATTCCTCATTTACACCTTTTCCTCATGTCCTTAAAGATATCCCACTTATTGATAAAGTACATTTCATCTTTCTGATGAAGATGGCATTAGGAAACAACAGCAGAGCAAACTACTGTGAATTGAGATTCAGCTATGAATCTCTGTAGCTCCTCCAAGTCTCAAAATCTTTGAATTTCTGAAATAGAACATTCTTAAAATCACTGAAATTGAAAATCAGAAATTGGAGTAAGTGATGCTCCTGAAATCTCATGCAGGAACACAGTTTTCCCCTTACCCTTTTTGGGGTGTGTGTATGTATGTGTGTGTGTGTGTGTGTGTGTGTGTGTATGTTTACTCAACATGTGTATATTTTTGACTTTTCCCATCTGGCATCTGCTTTAGTACCAGCCTAGCTAGCTGTTGTGTGTCAAGAGTACTTTAGCCTTTCATTATCAAAGAGAAAGAAATGAAATCATATGAAAAAGAAAGTCTTTCCCCCAACCCCCTCCCGCTTCACTTTTGTTTTGTGGTTTCTGAGCAAGTTTCTTGCCATTTACCTTTGCATTTGCATTGCTTATTGATTGGCAATTTTAAAATTGTTTATTGTGCTCTTTTGTTTCACTGTTCAAGAGCTAAAACAAAAGCTACCAGGCCCTGCGAGGTACACATTTGCATGCGGTGAGCGTTGCCCGAGGAAAAAGTAATTGCTAATGCATATTTATGTGGCACAAATTTGCCATTTGTTTATGCATAAAATTATCAATAGTGCAGGGCGGCCCAGCCGTAGAAAATGGTGACCTTTTTAGCTTAATAAATAGAAATCAGCTGTTATTGTGAAGAGATCAGCCATTTATTCTGTGTTGAGGGACATTGCCGGGAAAATGCAGATTGGGGCTGGCAATATCATTAAATGGAAGGCCAATGACCCTTTCCGTAGAGTCTATTATACTTTATCTAATAGGGGATAAATGACTCTGGTGGGCAAATGGAATAAAGAACAACAGTTTTCTTTCTTTTTTTTTTTTTAATTTTATAACTGTATTGATTTTAAGCCAGTGAAACTGAACAGGAAATCTCATGCTGACCTGTTGCTAGAGTTCTCTCAAAAACTACCTGTCTTAAAGTTGCTTTTCTTATTTATTCTCTCTGACAATTTGGATCTGTACCTATTGTAACAAAATGTAACTTGGGTGATTTTTTTTTTTAAAGAAAGAGTCTTTCTCTACCTCTATTCCCCCCAATCCCCATACTTTTATCTTTGCATTGAAGGTATCTTTGCATTTTACAGAGTTGCTCTATATTTGATGTCTTAAAAATATTAAAGGTAGAAGAAAATATTCTCAAAATAAAGTTACCTATGTATTATAAACTGAGCTGAATTTTAAAAACAAATTAAGCATAATACTTTCCAAGTGATAAGAATGGCTTTTGATGTAAGTATTTGAGGCCTTTGGTTTGGAGAGTATTCCATAGATATAAAACCTTCTCATCAGTATATTTTCCCAATATTAAAAAAAAAAACAAGAGATAGTCACCTTTTCCCAGTTGTTTCCCTGCTGTATCTGATAAACGAAATACTCTTTGTGTCCCCAGAGCTTGCCTCTATCTGTGGTTTAATGTGGCTTGATCTCACACTTTGTCTCTTTGGCTAATCTGTCTTTGCAACTTAGTGAGGACTTCTATCTCTTAGGATTTGTATTATTCAATTTTCCAATCATTATAGAATGCACTATTAAATGGAAATTGTGCTTGTTTTAAAAATATTATATGTAGTATTTGATACACTCAAAATTGTGTGTAATGTATGTATGGCATGAAACAAGTGATGAACCAGAGACCTGTCAAACCACCCTCAAACATAACTAACATCTTTAAAGCTACCTGTGGGCTCCTCCTTGACTGTGTTTTCAAATAAGATTTTGCTGCACCATGCTTAAAGTTTCCATAATAGTGGTTTTGTAGGCACCAATCTTTCCCTCGTGCTGTACTTTAGTATGACAGTGCATTCTGCAGCATGTCACCAGAGTGACTGAGTAACATTTTACTGGCAGAAATGGGTCTGTCATTCCCTTTTAAAGTAGAGGGTGTAAATAGGATTCAGACACTAGGGTACATTAGTCCATAAAATGAATATATTTTTTATGTCATTTATAAGGTATTGATTTTAGGTCCATTAGATTCACAGTCCCTAGTGGGAGAAAAAAACAATGATTTCATGGGTAGGTTGGAAATTCCAGAAGGAAAAGCAGCAGTGATTAACCCCTTCTTCCTCAATGCCCTGCCCACTATATAATACCTTCTAGAAACTGAGATGAAGACACTGGGAGAAAGGGACAGACCTCTTATCATCTGTCTTCCTGGCATTTACAGGGGGGTCAGAAAACAAATTTCAGCTCAGTTATTGTTATGTCTCTGAATGTGATAGATCACTCGGTGTTGATAAGAGTTGCCAATTTTTTAAAAAAATAAAGTTTTTATGTCAATGACTTCATTTTATTTTTACAAAACCCAGAGCATATTTACTTATTTAGAGAGTCTTAGTAACTTAAGATATTAAGGGAGATTATAGAATATGAAGGAATGTAACATATTTTTTCCCTTAAGAAAAATTTTTTTTTTCTCTCAACTCAAAGAAAGGAAAGTTCATGATAGTGACGTGCCAGTTACAACATTTTTTTTTGGCATTTTAAGTGATATTAGTGATACTGGGGATCTTAGTAATTTTTAAAGTAAGGTTTCCTGTTCTATAACACATTAAAAATTATTGGTTTATGCAATCTTTTTCTGATAAGAGAATGACTGAAATATCATTTCATTGCTATGTAATTAAATTTGGGTGCAGAGTTCTTATAATAATTCTAGTCAATTTCCCACACCTAATGTTACTACTACCTAAAAAGAATTTTCTCTCAGGCTGTTTTGGCAGCTACATCTTCATTCTTATATCTGAAAAAAAAAAAACTAATTATAATATAGGTAAGACACTTTTTAAAATTCCAGTTATCTTTCCAATCTTCTGTCATACTGATATGTTTGAAGAAAATATGCCAGTTGAAATCTGATTACCTCAAAACTTGACTTGACATAAAATGATGTTATTAACATTTTTAGAATTTCATATTCTAATTCAAGTTTTTCAAGTTCTGTAATAAAAATATAAAAATACAGGCTCCCTCTTGTGGGTAAAATTACCACCTGTGAATTTCTGTGTCACCCAAATACATGATATTAAAAAATTTCACTGTTTCATGTTCAAGTAAACTCACCCATAGTGATTAGTAAACTAATGCGCTAATGTAGCTTTAGTGGAGTTATTAAAGAAGTAATGTGGGTTTTTCTCTTTGTCACTGTGGTGACTTTTGAATTTCTGTGCTTATTAGCAAAGTTCTGATATTGGAATGAAGTAAAATCCCTCTATACCACTCATGCTCCAGAAGACATCGCATAGTCGTAAGACTACTCAAATACCATAAACCTTGACATCAAACTGAATAACCTGTGATGTTATAAAAATGAACACAAAAGCATTAGTCAATTTTCCTTGAATTAAACTGATACTGGAGAAACCCAACCAGAGCTGGGGCTAAGGCTCCAGACATATATGGTTTCTTGCTTTCATAAGTCTGATTTTTGGGACTCTCAGACAATGATTGGGGCCTATTTTTGTCTAGCCTGGGGGCACTGGTACCAAAGCCAGAATTTTATTCACTCATGACAGTGGCAAGAGCAGTATTTCTGAAGTTCATAGAGATACATAGCAGGGGATATGAGTGAAATATTGACTGAATGACTCCCACTTAATTATTGCATTGACCATTGCTATCACACATTTGAATGGCATCAAGGAAGAGGCCTAAAAGAACCCACCTGAAGACATCTCATAAATCTTTCCAAGAAACAAGAATCTACCTTAATGCACTCTGTCCTAAAGTATCTGCAGGATATTTACATGAAAATTATACCAAATAAACAACTTCAGAATTTTTAGATTACTTCCGGTGGTTTTATCATGCTGAGATAATGTATCTTCATCTGCAAACCATAATTTTGTTACATTTATATATGTAAACTTATGCTTACATATATTACATATATTCTTAATGGCTTATATATAACTTTACATATATAGATTTAAATTTCTTTTGAAAACCTTCGTAACTCTTACTCCCAAGTTGGCATATTTACTAAATAAAGCAATGCACTGCTAATAGTCTACTTTTATTTTTTCAGCATTCCTCTTGCTGATGACATGATTCCTGTTTGAATCTGTTTACAAGATTCTGAAAGCTGAACAGAGAATTTTGGCACCGCACTGGGTAGGAAAAAGGTATATTCATAAACACATAATATACACTTTTGAAAAATCGATTATTACATTTGCTGCCTCACAAAAAATGGAAGTTTATGTGCCTTCTCTTATTTTTAATTTATAAGTAAAAAAATATAAAACATATGCATATAAAAGTAATGTACATAGTCTTTTATATTCAGATGACAACTGGCTTTATAATTATAATTTTGAGACTCATTATGAAGGTAATGTCTCTAAACTGGCAGATGATAGCAACATTTCTTTTCTTTTCATTTTCTTAATGAGATACACTGTTTTTGAAGTTGTGAAAGCTTCTTTTCTCTACTGAAAAATGTTTTTTGAAACATTTGTTGCTATTTTTTTGTTGTTGCTGCAAAAGAAATATTTTGGATTATAATGGGTAGGTCACACATTTTAGAAAATTTCTATTGGCTATTAAGCATTCTAGGGCATGTTTCTCTTAACACATACAAAAATGTAATATCGCTGAGGCCCAACAAATATTTCCCAATTTACTGGCAGAAAAATTTAGTGTGTTCATTTATGAAATACTTGTTTGTCTTTTCAAAATGTTGTACTCTTGGGAACAGGAACTGAAAGTTTGACCACAGACCTAGGACTGAAAATCCTTTGATAATTCCTTGGCTACCTATCCATCATGTGGGTAACCGCAAAAAAGGCTGGAGGGAAGGGATTCTCTTATTTCCGAAGAGGTTTTTTCCTAGTAAGATCGAAAACGAAATCTTTTTGTGTTAATTCATAAAAAGAATAATGGGAGAGTGGTCTTCTTGTTGATTATTCAGAAATCAACTCTTAATCTGGCCCTAGCATTTCAAGGTACAAGTATATGTGTGAAAGCCCTTAGAATCAATGGTAGTCTTTACTGTCCTTAAAAAATAAATTGGTAAAATCCTAAATAATATTATTAAAATATTTATAAATAAAACATATATTTACAGACAAATGAAACAAAATAATTAGAATAAAACAAAATAAATAATGAATTCTTATGCTAACAAAAGTGGAATAAGGCACTAATGAATTATTGCAAACAAATATTCTATATTTTTGTAAGTAAAAACATCAATATAAGTAAAATTTAAGGTCAAATGACAAATTGGGAATACTACTTCTAATAACTATGGCAAATATCCAATATAAGGAGCAATTACATATTATAAGAAAGACACTAATATTTTACTGTAAAAGATAAGATATGAGAACAAATAATGAGGAATATAACTGTCCTACAAAAGCTAATAAAAAAATGCAAAGTTATGCTCCACTTACTATCTAACTAGTTCAAAGTAGTATGAAATGATATTATTATAACAAGAATGTGCAGAGATGGACACTTCAAATAATGCTGAGAAAAGATAATGTTTGTTCAACTTTTCAGGAAGGGATTTGACCATCTCTGTTAAAAGACTTAAACCTTTTCATAGCATTCCATGCAACATTTCTACTTGTTAGGAAAATATTTAGTTGCAAGTAATCTAAGATAACAGTTTAAACAAGATGGAATTTTATATTTCTCTTAAGTTAATTTTCATGTATTTATAATTGGAAGAATTTGAGATTGCTAAACTCTTCAGCCATAGAGCAGAGGTTAGATAAGTCTGAGTACAGTACATGCATATGATAGGATATTATGCAGCCAATAAGATATTTTATAGAATTTTTAAAGACATTAAATTAGACATAATGCAATAGTAAATGAAAAAAAGTCAGAATCTACACAGAAGATACAGTGTATTTCCAAGTTTGTGGGCACATACGTACATACATGCACACACATATGTACATTCATGTTGAACATGTATGTTACAAACACATAAAAATTAATAGAAAAAATAGCTGAAAGTCAACACTTTGAATATAATTAGCTTTGGATCATCATGGTATCATAAGGAGTTTTAGGTTTCTACATAGTTTACAATTTTTTTAAAGTAACTATAATTTAATCTGAAAATTTGAGAAATAGAAAAGATATGGACTTCCAGAAGGTATACATAGGTTGCTTAGTGCCTCTGTTAAGATACTGTATGTTTCTGTTCAAGTGGAGATGAAACAGTTCAGCACCCCTTCTTTTTGGTTGTCTGTCCTGAAGTCTGGTTGGAATGAGCTTTCTGCTCAGTAGAAATCTTGGCTGCCTCTTTAGGGTTAGGGTAGTTTAAGGTACCTTGCTGCAGTTCAGTTGACATTGGACAAGCACATGAAGGATTTTGGTACATATGCCTGTTTCAAGGGCATAAAACAAAACTTTATAGACTTCTTTTTTCCTGTAAGTGGAAGAAGTTGAGTACTGCAGTTCTAGATTAAGAATTTTTTCTTTCTTTTTAAAAGTATTTTTAAAAGTTTTATGTTACCTTAGAATATTAGAGGAGTAAGAATTTAACTCTAAGCTGAGAGAAAACTCACAATTAGATAGCAATCTCTGAGAAAATATTTGCAGAAATTGTGGGGGGGGGTGCATTTTTCCCCACGAACCTAACATGACTTTACTCCTTGAACTTATAAGAGCAGTATGATGTTTAGGAGCACAGACTGGAAACAGACTGTTTGGGGTCAGTTCCTGACAGTACCGCTTATACCTGTTCGCTGTTGTTTCTTAACTGCTATGTTCAGATCTCTCATGTGTAAAAGGTAAATAATAATGGAAAAAGCACATAACATGCAAATACTTTCTATAAGGACACTGGTATAACTAGTGTATAAAGTCGTTAAGCAAAATAAACTTTAAAACTCAAACCATTACTGGAGATAGAGTCACTTTATAAATGATTGAAGTGTCAATAAAATAGAAGACAGAATAATTTTAAATCTAAATCCCCGTAATAACATAATCTCAAAATATATTAAGGAAAAATTGACATAACGGCAAGAGAAATAAACAAATCTATAAAACCAGCAATATTAACTTTCTTTTCTTAGTAATTGATAGAATAAGATAGAGCATTAAATCTGTAAGGATTTACAGTTGAAAAGATAAGATTAAGAAGCATGAGCTCATGGACATATGTAGAGCCTTACATACTGGCTGCAAAATTTACATTATTTTCAAGCACACATGAAACAATTACAAAAAGTGACTACATTCTAAGTCAACAAATAAATCTTAATTAGGTCTCAACCATTTCCTTCAGGTGTGGTGGCTTACACTTGGAATCCTAGCACTTTGGGAGTTCAAAGTGGGAAGATTGGCTGAGCCTAGAGTTCGAGACCAACCTAGGCAACATAGCAAGACCTCATCTCTACAAATAATAAAAAATTAGCTGGCATCTTGATATGCACCTGTAGTCCCAGCTACTCAGGAGGCTGAGGCAGAAGGATTGCCTGAGCCTAGGAGGTTGAGGCTGCAGTGAGCCATGATCATGCAACTACCCTCCAGCCTGAGAGACAGAGTGAGATGCCAACTCAAAAAGCAAACAAAAAACAAAGAAATACGTCTCAACCCTCTTCAAAGTATTGAAATTGTACCACAATGAATTTGAGCTGCAAACAAACAATGAAAATAGAGCTAGAAATATATTTTCACAATTAAAAAGAACTTGCAATGGAAATTAGAAATATTTTAGACCAAACAATAAAGACCATCCTACATATAACAACTGTAGAATTTTTATAAGAAGTATTCTGGGAAATTTGGCAAGGTACAGTGACTCGCATCTGTAATCCCAACACAGGTGGGCAGGAAGATTGTTTAAGCCCAGAAGTTTGAGACCAGCCTAAGCAATATAGCAAGACCTTGCCTCTACCAAAAAAAAAAAAAAAGAATAAGCCAGACACAGTGGCACACGCCTGTAGTCCCAGCTATTTGGGAGACTGAGGCAGAAGGACCACCTGAACCCAGGAAGTCGAGGCTGCAGGGAGCCACAATGATGCCTCTGCACTTTCCAGCCTGGGTGACAGAGTGAGACTCTGACTTAAAAAAAAAAAAAAAGTATTTACTGGGAAATTTATAACCTCAATAAACAAAAAAAGGTAAAAATTGATAGGCAAATAATTAATCTCAAGAAGTTATAAAACAAACAGCAAAATTAACTCAATGTACTAGAAGGAAGAAAGTAATTAAAATAAGAACAAAAGTAACAACGGGAAATAGTCGTATAACAAAGAGTAACAAGAGTAACAAGAAAGCCAAAAATTGGTTGTCAGAAAAGATGAATACATTTTTCAAACCTCTGATGAGACAGAGCAAGAAAGCAAGTGACAAGGGAAAGAAGCAATATCAGAATTGAAAAATCAGACATCACAACAAATGTGCAGATATTAAACAGCTAACACAAACTTACTGCATAGCTTTATGTTGGTAAATATAAAAAGTTGGATGTGGGAGCATTTCTAGAAAAATGTAATGGCAAAATCTGCTGAAAAAGAAATAGAGAACTTCAATAGTTCTATACCCATAAAAGAAATGTAATTCAGTAATCAAAAATCACCCTACAAAGCAAAATTCAGACTCAAATGGCTTCACAGGCAAATTCAAGGAGGAAATAAGTCTAATCTCACATAAGTTTTTTCAGAAAAATAGAAGATGTAACAATCTAAACTCATTTTACAAGGATCATATAATCTTGATACCAAACATAACAACAAAAAATGAAAAAGAACATTTACAGGCCAATTCCTCTCATGATCATAAGTGAAAAATTTCTCAACAAAATATTAACAATCTGAATTCAGCAATACATAAAAGGAATAATTTATTGTGAAAAATTTGGTTTGTTCCAGAAATGCAAGGTTAGTTAGCATTTAAGAAAGTAACCAGTGTAATGCAGATGAGCAGAAAGTATTATGTGACCATTTTAGTAAATGCAGGGAAAGCATTTAATGAAATTCATCATCTTTTTCTGTTTTTCAAAAATTTTTCAGAAAACTAAAAACAGAGAAGAACTTCTTTAATGTAATATAAAATAACTATGGCAAACATAGATTGTATTAGATCGTAAAATGTTGACAGCTTTCCATCTGTGATCAAGAACATGACAAGATATTTACTACTACCCCTGCTAAGTTTTAGAAATCCTAGCCAATGCAGTAAAGCAAGATAAATAGATGAAGTGATTATGGTTGGAAAAGAAACAACCAACTATCATAATTAATGGTTGGAAAAGAAACAACCAACTATCATTATAATATGAATTAATAAGTGTTTTGTAATTTTGATGCATACAACATAATATACAGGAACCAATTGTATTTCTGTATATTAGCATTACTTGTTTATCTAATTTCCAGTAATAAGAGATGTATGATATCTCTATGGGGAAAATTATGAAATATTATCAAGTAATATTTTTAAAGACTGAAATAAGTGATAAGATATACCACATTCATGGACTGAGAGATCCAATATTATAAAATGTCTCTTAGTCCCAAATTGATTTATAAGTACAATGCCATCACAATCAAAATGCCAACTGGTTGTTTTGTAATTGTTGTTATTTGTATAGTTGTGTGCATGTGTGTGAGATGTGACAAATTAATCTAAAATGTAAGATACAAAGAATTGTCATGGCACCCTTTAAAAAGGAGGAATTGGTAGAAGGACTTTCCTTACAAATATTATAAAGCTCTATTAATTCAGAAAGTGTGATGTTGCTACAGGGATAGACAAGAAAAATGAGAGAAAATAGAGAGCTCAGAAATAGACTCTTACAAATATGGACCTTTATTTCTAATAAGAGTAGTACTTTAAAGTATAGAGAACTAAAATTTTTAACACATGGGTACTGTGAAAATTGATTTTTTATGTTAAAAAAAAGAAATTGGATCTTTGTCTCCCATCACACATACACACAAAAACTAGTTTAATTGGTCAAAACCTAAATGTAAAAGGCAAAACAATAAATGTCGTATTAGAGACTCTAAGAGAAAAATCTGGGAGTAGAGGAGGATTCCTTAAACCAAAAAACGCATATATCCTATATGACTTTTTGTTTGTTTATCAGAAAGTACCATAAAAAGAGTGAAAGGAGACAGGAACTGGAGTGATAGAATAAATTTGCAAAACATCACTGACAAGGTTGATATTCAGATAGATTTTTTAAAACTAGAATTCTGTGTAAAAATCCCAAAATCCAATAGGAAAAGAGGCAAAGAAGAAATCCAAATGGCTAATAATTTGTCTAAACATGTGAAAAGGTACCTAATCTCAGTACTTGCTAGGGAGACACAAATTAAACTCATAATGAGATCCCACTACACATGCTTCAGAAGAGGGAAAACGAAAATGTCTAGCAGTTCAAAGCATTGGCAAGGACGCCGAGCAACAGCAACACTCACACAGTGCTTCTCGGGATGCAAACTGGAACAACCACTTTTGAGTATAGTATGTAGTAAAGTTGACTTTTTATAGCCTCTGTTCAAGCAAAAGCAATTCTAGATCAATATCCTAGATAAATAAGTGCATATGTGTATCAGAAGACACGTTCAAGAATGTTCACAAAAGAAATATTTGCATTTGCCAAAAAACTGGAAACAACTCAATTGCCATCAGCAAGTTGGAAAATTATAAGACAATCATAAAATTCAATACAAAGTGATGAAAATGAAAGAATTTTAGTGCTCTAATTAGTATTAGCTGAAAAAATCAAGACTAATCAGAACACATACAAGGTGATGTATCAATGAACAATTATATTGTTCAGGAATGCATTGTAGGTAGTAAAACTATGAAGAAAAGCAAGGAAATGCCACTATAAAAGCCAGGTAGTGCTGACCTCTAGGTATAAGGGAAGAGGTTGAGCTAAAGGGGAGGAGAATTTGGGTCAGGGAACACTTCTGACCCAAGGGAGAGTGCCAGTAATGTCCTGTTAGGTCATTACCTGGGTATGTGGTTTCTTATCATTTGTTAAACTACATGTATTCTGTACATATGTTTCTGATAAATAAATATGAAAATAATATAGCAAATAGTTGATTTTTTTAGTGGTGTTTTATGTTTTAGGAAGGAGAGATATAATTGCAAATATAAAATAAACTGAGACAGTTTTCAAAATGAAGTACAATAATTTAAGATGCTTGTAAAAATTGGAAATGAAGAATGATAAAATAGTAAAATAAGCATTTATTATTTTTCTAAGAAATGTGATAAAGTATATTAGGCATAGTAGGATATTAGATTGAATAGGAGAAACATGTTTTGAGAACTATGAAATTACGAATGTTTTATTTGAATATATTTTAAAATACTTCTCTATGTCAAAATATCCTTTACAGAAAATGATGGATACAAAAGGGCTCAGTTGAACACCAGATTATATACTGAATTGACCAAAAAAACACAACAAAAATAGGTATTGTAGATACCAAACTTCACAAAGATATTGTAGATCTAAGATTTTGTGAAGGTAAATTGAGGATAATAGTTAGTTACACCATTGGTGGCAGTATTTTTTGTTTTGTTTAGTTTTGCTTATCTCCTTCTGTGTTAACATTCTTTCAAAATGTCACTGCATTTGTAGTTATTTGCTTTAACCATTTAGCCAGTTAATAATTTGTGATTCTAAGTGGTTGTCATTTGTACACGCCTTTTGGTCACCTTTCTCTTTTACTTGCAAATAAGCAAGCTCTTTACTTTAACTATTTATCAGATTCAGTCACTTTTTTTTCTCAGTCACCCTAATCTAGAAAGTAAAATGCTTTATTGCTTGAAAAAGGAAATAATCCCAATATACTGTAAATTGTCAAGTGAGTTCTATATAATTAAAGATTACCCTGCAATATACAATTTTTAAGGCATTTATCCCGACAGGGTTCACTGACCTTTGAGAATGAGCCACTTTGTTGACAAATCTATCATCTAAATTGTGCAACATTAATGAGAACTCTGAACAGCACACACTTACATTTTAATGTGGATGGGAGTTAAAAAAAAACCACCAAAATAAAATACTGAATATGATTGAAGTTTATTTTTAAAAGGTCTGCCACCTGTAGATAAAAATGTGCATTACTCTGAACACATAATAATTAACAAGACTGAAAGACCAGGGCCAAATCCAATGACTCTCTGAAATCAAAACCCTGGTTATTACTTTAAAAAAGAAGACACTATTAAGTTGCACAAATAAAGGCTCCTGATGCTACATACCTGTGCACCTAACTACTCCTGTTCTACAGCTCCATCGCATTTCTATCATTTTTTTTTTTTTTGAGTTGGAGTCTCACTCTGTCGCCCAGACCTGCTGGGCTCCGGCAATCCTTCCACCTCAACCTCCCAAGTGGCTGGAACTACAGGCGCGCGCTACCACACCCGGCTAATTTTTTTTTTTTTTATTTATTGTAGAGATGAGGTGTCGCCTGCCCAGATGGGTCTCGAACCCGCGGGCTCAGGCAATCCACTCACCTCAGCCTCCCAAAGCGAGGGATTACAGGCTGAGCCCCAGAGCCCAGCTCGCATTTCACTAGTAACAAGGTAGAATCAACTCCTGAGAATACATTCTTTGGATGTAAATTCTTCATTTCTTAATAACTCGTGTGATCATATATTTTCTTATATTTCTTCCTTTCTTTTCTTTCTTTCTTTCTTTTTTTTTTTTTTTTTTGAGTTGAAGGTCTCACTTTGTTGCCCAGGTTGGAGAACAGTGGTGCAGTCATGGCTCACTGCTGCCTTGACCTCCTGGGTTCAGGTGATCCTTCCAATGCAGTCTCCCAAATAGCTGAGACTACAGGTTCACACCACCAGGCCTGGCTAATATTTTATCTTTTTGTAGATATGAGGACTCACTATGTTGCCCAGGCTGGTCTCAACTCCTGGCTTCAAGTGATCCTCCCAACTCTGTCTCCCTAAGTGCTGGGATTACGAGCATGAGCCACTGTACCTGGCCTGTGATCATATATTTTCTGAAAGGTACAACATTTCTGTTTTATTCTATTCTATTTGTTTCTCATTGTCTTTCAGAATCTTTATAAATCATTGTAGACAAAATTTTATTGCATGCCTACATCTCTTGAATAAGACTCCTTTTTTGATATACTTAAGGTTTAGTCTTATGTTAATGAAACATGATCAGTGAAAGCACCATGCAAAGGATACTAAAAGAATATTTAAATCTAATGGTACCATGCCCTTCTAAATGCCTGATTATGCCTGACTGTCTTCATGCTCTACATACAAATATTTAATATATATCTGAATAGGTTAGCATAAAATGATTAGGCTTATCTTCTGGGTGTTTCAAGTGCCTGTAGATATAATTCACTGGGAGAGTTTTATTAGCACAATTTAGATTGCAGAGTTTATTTCAAAATGTACGGCAACTTACATGTAACATAATTCAGTCATGGTAGAGAAGGTCCATTGTTCTGATCTTGAAACTAGATATTGCTACTGTAGTAGTCAATGCTAAACCACTTGAAGCAGCTCTAAAACACTAGAAACAATGAATGGTCTCTGTACCGTTCTTTGTACAGAAAGTTTTAACTTCTTCATTGAATAAAAAGAAGATACAGAATGAAAATTACTCAAAAGTTACAGAAAAATTGTGTTTCATTATGACAAAATATGACTCTTAATAATTTAATAACAACTGCTTGAGCATTGTTCTCTTGTTCAGCAATTGTTTGTAATTGGAAGGATTTTTACTTCCAAGTACAATAATGCATGAACTATTGATAAAAGCCTTTAATATAATGTATGTGAGCAAGCAATTACCTATTTTTTTTTGTCTTTTTTTAATACTAAGTAATGAAGAAGCAGTTCTTACAACAATAACTTAATTTAAGAAAAAACTTTGAACCCAAACTGTCTCCATAATACTTTCTGCAAAGTTAGTATGCAGAAATTCTAGATTATATATCATCTTAATGGAAGAAGTTTTGCCCATGGTCACATTCTGTAAAAGAAAATACATTCTGCATAAATAAGTTAAGTTGGACTGTTGAGATTGATTATAAAATATAATAAATATTTCTTGATTTATAATTAACTATGAATCATGTTTTCTATTTTCTATGCATCTTTTAGATAATTTGAAAGGAGTAACATATTTTATAATGAGTCACTGGTGTTTTATAATATTGATACGATATAACCTAATAAAGTATAAACATGATATTTGGCTAGTAATTAGGGAATTTAACTTCCCTCTTAACATGGTAAAGTTTTTTGATGCAGGTATCATTTCAGGCATTTCAAATCTGTGTGAAAGGAATGGTTTTAATACAGTTTTCTAAATACTTGGAGAAAAGTTAAATTTCCACATCATTACCAACACAAATTCTAGAAGAATTAAATATTTAAATTCTTAAGAAAAGAAATCATAACAGTACTAAGAGACAGTATTGGTGAATATAAGTGGGGCAAGTGTTCGAAGTTCTTTTAACGCATTACACCAAAGGCAGTAATCACAAAAGAAAAATTGTGATAGGTGTGATCACATAAATGTAAAATCTTTTTTGCATCTTAAATGATAAAACTGACAAACAGAAAACTAAGACATACATTTGCAATACATTAGGAGGAACAATATAAATTGTCATTTTAAAACTGTTAAAATATTCAACTATTCAACTATTGGCAATTTCATATGTTCAACTGTTCAACTATTGGCAATTTCATATGTTCAACATATGCAATTAAAATATAATTTAAACTTCTTACATATTAATAGAAAAGTAGAGAAATAACAGATATATTCAATTATTAAGAGGAAGAAGTCAAACGGAGAATAAACATATAAAATGTTTTATTTTTACAAGCAATCAAGTATTGCAAATTAAATGTGAGATTATAGTTCATTTAGCAAATTGGCAAAGATTAAAAATGCCTCAGTAACCAATGCCGCAAACATTGCAATGAGATGAGGCCTCTCACTTCCTGTGGCTAGTTGTGTCAATTGTATAACTGTACCAGAGTCATTCACACAGTGCACATTAAAATTCTATTCGTGTTGATGCTTGTGCTTCCAGAAATTTGCCAAATATATATATGTTATATTTTGACACATGTATGTATAAGAAAGGAAACCCCAAAGAACCAGAATTATATCTTTTGGAGGACAGACCCCTCGTAGTGTAATCTCCTCCCACTTGGTAAGTGTTCCAGGAACCCATCAGCATCATATACCAGCTACTGTTGTTGTAAGAGGTTGCATTTGGTTTCAGTGAATTTTTTTTGGAGATTCTTTTAACACGTTCACCATTTTATGATGAGTGATTTATGAGCACAACTGCCCACACTGTACAGAGTGTTCAGCCCCAAAAACAGCACGATCCCATGCCCCATCCTCCCTCTTTACCTGGTCTCGTCCTGAGTAATTATTTTTTTGTTTGCCTGAATGAAAAAAGTCCTCAAAGGAAAACGTTTTGCCCATGCAGAAGAGGTGAAACAAAAAACGGCAAAAGTACTAAAAGTCATCTAAATTGACGAGTTCAAAAACTGTTTTGAGCAGTGCAAAAAGCATCTCCACAGATGTACTGCATCAAACAGAGAGTACTTTGAAGGTGACTGAAGTTTAAACATTTAAGACTAAATACACAATTTTAAAATAATCTGTTTTTTGGGGGTTCCCCTCATATATATAACATACACTGAAACACATATGTTATATATATATATATATATATATATATATATATATATATAAAGGGATGTAGTGTATATAGAAACAAAACTGAAAACAACCTCTATATTAAAAAATGGGCTCTGGGTTAACTAAATTTTGGTGTTTATGTATGATGGAATATAAACTGCACTTGAAAATAATTATATAATGACACGAGAAGCCAAACCTGGATCATAGAAAACATTCAAGAATCTGTTGAATGGGTGCATATGCACATGTGCACACAACACACAGGTGTGTTTCAAGCATAGACCAAAATACTATAAGAATATATAGAAAGTGCTAAAAGAGTTTTACCTAGACTGTGGGATTATGGCTGATTTGTACAATTTTTCTTCTTCTTGATTGTATAATTTCAGCTACCCTTCTTTAAGGAACATATATTATTTTCATTTTAAGAAAAATGCACATTATTTTTAAAACCTAGAATATCAAATAGCAATCTTTATATAGTATTTCTAATGATAGCATTTTCTATATACATCGATTGCTATATAAACTCATCTAAGTTTTTTGTTCTAAGTTTTTAATTATAAAAAAATCTAGAGGAACAAGATGTTTTTTGAAGTTTTGAATACATTAGAACTAAAGATAATATGGCAGGATAATATGGTACAATACTGCAACGAGTTTATCCAGGATTTGCTCAGAGAATATCAGTGGTAAGTTGGAGAACACACTGCTTTAGAGTTGTTGTTGATCTACCTCTGGTAGTTGGGTAGTTCACGTCATAACAACTTTTGCCTTTATTTGAATTCTACTTGGTTTCACTGTCACTGAGAATGATACTCCAGATTTAAGATTGTTAGCATGCTTTGAAAATAAATTCTGGATTCTATATAATGGACAGTAGATATCCTTTGTTATGATAGTGAACTTTTAAAAAGCATCAAATTACATTCTTCTACCACTCTTCTAGCATTTCTATAATCAGCTTTTTAAAAAAATGAAGTGGTTATCTTATTGTTGTGAGCATAATCCATGTTTATAAATTCACTGATGTATCTACAGTTGAGTTTTTTTTTTTTTTTTTTTTTTTTTAGTTGGGGGTCTCACTGTGTCACCTAGGCTGTTGTGCAGTGCCATGATCACCACTCACCACAGCCTTGACCTCCTGGGCTCAGGCAATCCTTCTGCCTCAGCCTCCCAAGTAGCTGGAACTACAGGCATGCACCACCACACCTGGCTGATTTTTTTTTTTTTCTTTTGTAGAGACGAGATCTTGCTATGTTGCCTAGGCTGGTCTCCAACTTCTGGACTCAAATAATCCTCTCACCTCAGCCTCCCAGAGGGCTGGGATTGCAGACATGACCCACCACACTTGACCAAGAGTTAAATTGTTTAAAAGTTCTCCTGCATTTCCCCTCCCCCCTACATTTTTATAACCTAATACCTCAATTTTTAAAAGTAATTATTGCAATGAAATTATCCAAAAGACGAAGCAATTTATTAAAATAAAGAAAAAAGATACATGATAGCTTGTTCAAATAAATTCACCCATTTGAATCTAAAGAATCTCCTTTACAAAATGACTTTTATGTTCTTTCATTATTCAACACACCTCAGATACTTTAAACAAGTGAATTTTAGTGCGTGAACATTTTTCTATTTTTAAACTTTAATCAGTACTGATATTAAAATTCATAGATAAGTATTTTAATTTTAGAAGTAATTTTTCAACAGAAAAAAATATGTTTTTTTAAGAAAGAAAACGTATACATTGACTAGCGATTTTAAAAGGCGTGACACAGAACTCAATATGTTGATTGACCCTTAAGTAGTACATATCAAAATATCTATCTAGTTTTAATGCCATTGGAATACAGAAGAGTAGGCTAAACTAGACAGAAAAGGAAGCTCAAAGCAAAATTTAGCCTTAAAAAAACCTTATAACTACCATCTTTATCCTCTCCTTTTTCTTTGTTTTTGTTTTAAGGTATTGTTATTTATAAGCAAGAAACACTCATGTCAAAATACTTAAATTACATTAAAAATCAAGCCTCAAGACTATTTGTGAGGCAGAACTAATCCAACTATTATTTCTGGTGTAAAAAGTTTTTGGAATAACATCATTTGCCCAGAAGCTGTTTTCCAACCTAATAACTCTTGGAATTATGGTCTAAATTTTCAAGAGGATTAAGGCTGCATAACTACTAGAAAGTACAAGTGTGCAGGAATGTGATCAGGAGCAAAATCTGATTTAAAATTTCTTTGAGGAAGTTCTATTTTGAAACAGTGGCCCTGTGAAAGTAGAAATACTACATATATAAACATCGCTCAGCATGTTTGTCTTGGGTACATACATACAGAGTATTTGCATAGCAATCTCCAAGATTTTCATTCCCTAGGGCAGGAGTCCCCAACTCTGGGGCCACAGACAAGTACCAGTCCATGGCCTGTTAGAAACCTGCCTGCACAGCAGGAAGTGAACGGCCTTCTGTCAGATCAGAGGCAGCATTAGATTCTCATAGGATCACGAACTCTATTGTGAACTGCCCATGGGAGGGATCTAGGTTGCTCACTCCTTATGAGAATCTAATGCCTGATGATCGCCCCCACTCCCCAACCCTCTGCTTCCCCGTCCATGCAAAAATTGTCTTCCACAAAACTGGTCCCTGATGCCAAAAATGTTGGGGATCACTGCCTTTGGGTTTTAACCTGTTTTCCTGAAATTAACCATGGGCTTCAATGCTTCTTGAACAATGTATTCAAAATGTACAGAAACAGTGATCAACACATTCTCAATTGGTTCATCTTCTTTTTAGCAATTTCTTTACAAGGCATTTTGGAGGCAATGTGTAATTCTCTCCCAGTCTATTGATGGCAACTCCAGTCTGGGTAGGCCTCTCACCTATCCTCTCTAATATTTTGTTAGAAGTTGTGAAAAGAGTTGGTTGGAAAAGAAGAAGGCACGATGCAGGTTGTTTCAGAAAACACAGCAATAAGGAAAATGGGATCTTTTGCTTCAAAAATGCTAGCATTTGGCCAGAAGCAGTGGCTCAAGCTTGTAATCCCACCACTTTGGGAGGTCAAAGTGGGAGGATTAATTGAGCCCAGGAGTTTGCGACCAGCCTAGGCAACATATAAAGACCTCATCGCTACAAAAATAATGGAAAATAAATTTTAAAAAATCAGCCTGAAATGGTGGCACTTGCCTATTGTCCCAGCTACTCAGGTGACTGAAGCAGAAGGGTCACCTGAACCTAGGAGGTGAGGCTGTGATGAGCAATGATTTTGGCATTGCACTGCAGCCTGGGTGACAGAGCGAAACCTCAACTAGGAGAGAAAAAAAAAAAAGCTAGATTCCTGGGGTGGAGGTGGAGAAAATGCATCAGTTCCTCCAGTGAAAAGCAGAATGCAAAGGTTAATAGCTCACTTCTGAGTACGCTGCATCCAGAAACTCTCCTTGTTAGGCAGGTTTATTTTCTCAAGATGGTGTCAGCTTCCCACTAGTTTATTCATGGGCATTTAGTTTAATGTTTGTCCATATAGAATATCTGAACACCACGTCTTTTAGGGACAGCAATCTCAATTTATTGCCCCACAACATTCAGGAGAAACCCAATGGTGATAAACAATATTTAGGGAAAGTGGTTTGAAGGATATGCGATTCTTCAGTGATATTCTGAAATCTACCTCTGAGTTAAGGCAGAGATGCAAAAAGATGTGTCCCTGCATGCCTTCTAATGACCTTAAAGTGGTTCTTAAGATGTATGCTTTAGTGTGGTGTCACTGAGGGCTATTGTGAGAAAGAGTTACCATAAAACTCATTACACCTACAAAAGATGGTGTTGCAGAAATGTTTCATTGAAACTTACAGTTTGTAGTGTCTGAGAATACTTGGTAGAAATTTCTGACACCTCTTACAAGTTATGCTGTCCCTGAGCAGTTGGTCTGCTTTTATCTAATAATACCTGTGAATTGTACAACTGATCAGTACCTCCTTTTGTCATTCACAACCGAAAAACTTAGTGCCAAATTTGAAGTCTCCATAACCAAAGATATGAGAAGAGACCTCCCCCAAATTGGAATTATTTTTTTGGAGGGCAGGCCTCTTACAGTACACTTGAAATTTGTTCCTCCAGATCAAATGGTCAACCAAAGTTTTTATCCGGAAGTTTTGAGAAAGCTGCATAACAATTTGTGGAAGAAACAACCCGAGTTGTAGCAAACAGTTGACTGGTTCTTCTACCAGGACAATGTACCTGCCCACACTGTGCAGAGTGTTCAATTTTTGACCAAAAACAGCATGACTTCCATGTCTCACCCTCCCTTTTCACCCAAGCTTGTTCCAAGTGACTGCTTTTGTTTCCCTGAATGAAAAAGTCCTCAAATGGAAACATTTTGCCAATGTGGAAGAGGTGAAGCCAAAAACAGCAGAAGCACTAAAAGACATCAAAATTAACGAGTTCCAAAACTGTTTTGAGCAGTAGAAAAAGCATCTCAATAGGAGTATTGCATCAAATGGAGAGTACTTTGGAGGTGACTAAAGTTTAAGTATGCAAGAATAAATACGCAATTTTTTATAAATAAATTTCAGTTTCATTTGAGTTCCCTCTCGTATAAACATTTATAAAATGTATTTACCGTAATATCACCTCTCTTCTTGTTTTTATTTCCACTATCTCATAAATCTTTATTTGATATCCTGTGCTATATTTCATGTGTCAGAGAAGGAAGAGGTTTCACAGTCTGGAGATGGTGAAGGGAAAGGCTGCGGAATAGACGCAGGAATCCAAAAAGACATAGCTGAGACAATGGGGTCAGAGTTAGGCCTTGAATGGCAAAAATGAGGAGAGAATTGAGATAGGATGAGCAAAGGTGCAGAGACTTAAAAAACTGTATATTTTAGTTTGGCTCAGAAATGTGAAGGCGGTAGTGACACAAAGTCTATAAACTTCAGGTTAATAAATTCAACCTGAGGAGCTTATGCATAATCTTGTCTAATTTGGTAAATAGTAAGATGGTTTGATTCCCCCCCATAGGAGAAGTGTCAATATTGAGCATATGCCCCTCATATGCTCTTGATCTCTCCGGTTTGGGTTGCGGGGTGTGGTGTAGAGTGTGGGTTCAGGGCAGGGAGGTTGAGGTAAATTTTTTAATTCAAGAAACCAAAAATAATATGTAATATAGATGCCCCAATAGAACCTGTATAAATGCTTTTGACAAAGGTGGATGTTGGGAGCAATAGTAAATTCACATAATATAAATTCAATTGAATGATACTTCACCACAGTCTTTAATGGCTCATGTACTCCACAACTGTTCAGCTTGAGTCTGTCAATTATCTTTTCTCTTGAAAATTTTTGTCCCATTGATTGGAGCACTACAAAAGGTGAATAGTGGAAGTATGAAGAGTTTAAAGGATAGGTATACAGGTGTTTTTTTTTTTCTTTAAAAGTTAGTGTTTCCTATTCTTTCACCTTCTATATTTTGTATCTCAATAAAAAGGATATAGTTAGCATATATTAAATATTCATAAGCTCTTTGTATATATGAGCTCATTTCGCCCTCAAAACAAACCTATAAGATCGATATTGTTAGTATTATTGTGATTACCTTGATTTTACAGTTTGGGAAGCCGAGGCATGAGAAAATTAAAATGCCTTGTCCAAGCTTACACAAATAGAATTAAATGACCCAGTCAAGATATGAATCTAGACAATCTTGTTACTAGGTTCACACTCTTAATAGTATACAGCTTCATCACCCAAAGTGAGGGGAAATTAACTAAATTTTATTTCTCTCCAAAGACTAAAAACGTGGATTCCTTGATAGACTGACTGTTAATCAGTTAGAATTCCAGCACTTTAGAATAAGAAGAGCGCTAAGAGGCATATGATCCAACTCCTCACTCCTTGTAGAAAGCCTCTTTACATTATGATAGATGACTTCCCCTCCTAATCGTAAATACTTTAAATAATGAAAAGAAGTCACTACCTAAAGAAGTTCATTCCACGTTGGAGCAGCTCTTTGAGAACAGCAACCACCCTAAATCATTTCTCTTGCTCTGTGCTACACTTTCTACAACCATTAGATATCAATTAAAATGTTTAGGTTAGCCAGAGGTATATCGTAATAATAATCATAGCTAACATTTGCTAAGTACTCATTATGTGCTGGGCACTTTTCTAAATGCTTTCCATGAATTCATTTGTTTAACCATCATAAAAATCCTATGATATGCATACTAAGTTCATAAGTCAAGTAATTTACCTAAGTTCACCCAGTTAATAGTGGAAACCAGATTTCTATTCCCATATCACTCAGTACCAAACTTTAGCCTTATCTTGATTTACCTTTCATCCATCATGATCCTCTTCAGTTAGCCCCATCCCTTGCCATTGAATCAATGAAAAACTCTTCATCGTACCTTTCTTGAGTTGGTCTCCTTTCCACATATACAGCTTTTATTCTGTTACTTCCTACTCAGTCTTCCTCACACCATCCCCACTCATCCCTCATCCTCCAAGTTACCCTTTGTGTCAATGAGGTAGACCTTTTTTTTTTTAACTCATCTTTATCATAAATATTTATTTCTACATTTCTGTCTTTATGTTTGTAATTCTATTTGGAATTTTTAAACTCTCATCGCCACTTTTTAATCTCCAACTCACCTTTCAATGTCAGATTCTACGTCGTCAAGATGACTTTCCTATAAAGGACACATGAAATGAAGTTCCCCTCCCTTGCTAAAATTATTTTTTAAAATCTAAGATATGCATACCAACATGTAGGCTGATTCAACTTCCCACCCACTGCAGAAATTCTTTTATATAATTCTTTATAGATCATTACCCAACTTGAATGTTTTTAGTGATGGGTATTCATTACTTATCAAAGCAGCCTGATACATTGTTGGACCCTTCCAATACTTAGAAAGTTTTTTCCTTTAATATGTCAAAATTTTCTGCCCAGGAACTGCTTGTCATTGATCTTAGCTGTTTCATTTAATCTATTTCATTGATTGTATTCCATTTAGCACTTTGTAGTATGTTAATTGTATGAGCCTCAAAATTCTGCCTTCAATATGTCTGAAAACGCCTTTTAATTAGGAATCATAACTTATATTTTTCCCTTTCCCTCAGTGCCTTACATACATCTTAGCATATTCTAAGTATGCAGTAAATATTAAATAAACAATGCATTGAACCTCATTAAAGCTTAATATGTGTGTATATATAAATGTATGTATACATATGTATAAATATATTTTTCTCATTTTAGCCTAGCATTTACACACAATAACAAAAGTGCCTAAAAATGACTAGCATAACCAACAACATTTAAAATTTGCAAAACTTATTTACTCTTTCTGTCTACACACACACACACACACACACACACACACACACACACACACACACAGTTCTACATTGAATATATAGAATGCCAAGTTCCTAAGATGACCAGTGCGTGCACGCGTGTGCACACACATACACACACAAACACACACACACACAGAGTTTTACATTGAATAGAATGCCAAGTTCCTAAGATGACTAGCATATTTTTATACCATACTTTTATGACAAGATTTCCAGCTACATTAATCTAACTTGCTCTGTAGGAGACACCACCAGAAATCTAGATCAATTTCCTGTTGAGTGGAAACCTAAACAGGTTAGTGTCTTGGCTCCTGGAGAGGTGTTCTAGAAGGGTGAGGAAGAGTGAGACCTTTGGGCTCACCACTTCTTTACTGCCATTGTCCAGCTGTGTGATTTTGGGCAACTTCTGTAACTACTTGTTGCTCAGTTTTCCCATCTCTAAAATTGAGGTAATAGTACCTATTTCATAGAGATTTGAGCATTAAATGAATTGAAGTACATACAGCACATATCTAGACTTCAATAAATGTCATTATTTCTAAAAAGCACTCACCTAGTATCTGAAAAAATCTTGTAGCTAAAGTAATATAGGAAATAGCTCTAATGATGCCTAGTGATCAAGTTTACTTTAGTTTATTTTCCATGATCCCATAGACCTTAATTCTGTTCAAGAGAAATCCTTATGATTTTTATTTTCAATGGAACAGCTAGATCAAGAAGTTTTACTACATGGGTGGTTTTGACAAATAATAGATAACTTTTTAAGATTGTTATTGAGTGCTGTTATTAGAAAGTGGCTAGTAGTCCTCATTCTCAACTTATTTTTAATTGTCAAAAGATTTAAAGCTACAAGTGAATTTAACGTTGTCAAAGGAACTTAATTTTATAAGCCAATAGTGATAAAATAATATTAACATTTAATAGTACTGAATATTTTTTCATGTGCTTTCTAATATATCATGTAATTTAAAGTGATAACAGTAATTCTCATTTCAAATTACTACTCAAATGTAAACCTTATAGTCCATTTTTCCTTTGTCAGGTGAGACTGGCAAAATTCAGGGAATGTTTAGAGGCCATGGGTTAAATGCCAAATATGGCTTAGTTCTCAGAATAGAGGTTTTCAAAGAAAATAACGTGTTCAGAACCACCAGTTTTACAATTAAAAGCTCTGTCAACTGGCTCCCTATATGGGAGGCTGGAAAAAGGGCTGAATAAAAACTGGAGCTTCAATCCTCTTTTCCCAAAATGTTTATAACTTAGAGAAATAATAAAAAATCATCTGGAAAAACTTCGTGTATAATGCATACATACATATGTCTGTGTGCATATATATTGTTCATGTAAATGTATGTAGTAAATGTAGGAAAATATTACTTCAGGAAAAAGTTGGCTTCTCCAAGATACAAAGCATAAGATCAAATGAGAAAAGGATTAAAAATTCAGTGACCCTAATTAGGAAATTTTGTTTTTCCTAAGGCCTTTTTCCGACTTTCCGTCGACTTAAATATCCCATCTCTGCAGGAAAGAAACTTCTAAAATATGGTTTCATTTATAAGGTATCTGGCCGTGACTTTATGTACCCACCAACCAAAGCAGGCCACCCAAACCTGTGAAAGCACTTTCCCTTCTATTCACACTTCCAAAGGGTTAACTCCGAAGGGCTCTATTGTATTCCTGATGGTTTTCTCTGCAGAAAGCCCAGTGGGCTCTTTCAAGGGACTCTAAACAATGAGCTCAGTGAGGCTGTTCTGTCTAATTACTCAAAGACAGGGATGCTAAAGAGGAATTAATGACAGTTGACAAGTGCAATTAATAATTATAGCAAAGCCGGGAGTCATGCAGCAGGCAGATGACAATAACGGGGTAACTGTACATGGCAGCTTTCATCAGTTTGTGCTCTGTGTGTGTGTTTAAAGTGAGAGGCTTTGTGCAGGATGGGCCACACTTCATGCTGACAGGGGAGAGACTATAATTCAGCAACTCTAATGGATAGTCAGTCATCCCCCACCCACACTGCCCCTCCTTTCTCTCTCTCTCTCTCTCGGTCTCTCTCTCTCTCTCTCTCTCTCTCTCTCTCTCTCTCTCGGTCTCTCTCTCTCTCTCTCTCTCTCTCTCTCTCTCTCTCTCATCTCTGTCTCTCTCTCATCTCTGTCTCTCTCTGTCTCTCTTTTCCCCTCCTTGCTTTGAGCTCTTCCAATTTTGTGAAAGAAAGGTAGTGTAACTTAAAACAAAACTTAATAGAAAAGAGCTACAGTTAGCTTTCACTATCAGCTGGTGACAAAGCTACTTAAAATTCCTCTTGGGCAACTGGAAAGAGAAGGGGCCGGGAAAAGGCGGTCGCAGAAGTGGGATTTCCATATCAAAGGGCAAGCCTTTGGCTCTGAATGGTAATTAAAGTACCCTGATTTCATCTTCGTGGTCAAGTCATGAAAGGGGAAAAAAAATTAGAAAGAAGAATTTTTCAGTCCCTTCAGACTACAGAAAGGAAAGCCATAAATTAAATGAAAGTTGAGCTAAAAGGTGTCTAACACTTCAATCTTTGCATCTAATAGAAGCTATGATATTTCTCAAGCATTTATTCAGTTCACATCTTCATTCTGCCCTGATTATGAAGGATATAATGTCTGCTTACATTTATCGGCCACACATCTCAGGCTTCCCAAGTTTGCAAAGGATATCAGTTTTCATTACACTGCCTTGGTGGCTCAGTCATTGGGGAGGGATTTGTGTACTTTGAGCAAAGCTATCCTGTTTCAAAAATTACTGCTTTAGGTAACCAAGAAAACATAAACTGACTCGATCAATTTTAGACATATGTTGATATGACTTAACAAAATCTTGGGTTTTTAAGTGCTGCAGATTTCACTTGTATTTGCTATAAATTGCACCTCTTCTTTTATTGATTGCTAGAAGTATTTTACTGTCTTTTCTCCAACACTCCCATTTCAAAAGTCATTGCTTTATGAAATAATTATTTTATATTGAAGTATGGGACTTATATGCAGTTTCAAATGCGTTAAAGAAAGAATGATACTTATGTTCCGGGAAAGAAGGACTAAGAAATCTTATTTCATTTTTTGGATGAGATGTTAAACTTGGACCTACCTCTCTATTCATTAAAGATCACAGTGGTTTTTTTTTTCCCCCTCCCGAAAGAGTTGAGAAGCCTGGCCAAACTCCAATGTAGATAATTACATTCCACCTACCTAATTCCCTAGCTGCTTTAATTGGAAACAATTCCATTTTACTCTCCATTCCCCTTACTTCCTGTCCTTAAACTGCTTTGTAGCTTGTCAGGCATCCTTCACAAAGTGCCATAGCTCTTACACCCTCAAAGCACTGTTTTGGAATTGGGGTAAGATAAATTATCAGCCATAGATTAGAGCTTAAATCCTTGCTAAAAACAAAACCAAAACCATGCAACTATAACACTGGATTTCAACCCACCTTCTCAAGTTATGTTGGACCCAATATCTACAATAAGAGAAGAGCTGACTGTTTTCCTAACAAGAATGAATTCATGCATTCTCAAAAGTTGATATTGCCACTTAAGGGGAAACAGTTGGTTCCTGGGAAGCCAAAAGTCTTATTCTTTTTATTCGGAAAGCAGAGATACATACATATACAGTATTTCTGTGTATTAAAATTTCATGAGGGGACAACTAGGGAAAATTATATAAAAAGTTCATTGGGGAAAACAATAATGAGAAAAAAATATGGAGAAATACTGATTTAGGCTTATGGGCACCTTTTGATTTATTGATGTTTTAAGAGGAAAAGAGGGCAGAGATCAGAACTCAGCACCATTCTTTTTGCATTGCTTTCTTTTCTTGTTTCTCTTCATTTATTATGTAAGTCTGAGGTACAGATAAAGAAACACTGTGTTCCTCTTTTCTATTCCTTACCTCTTTTTAAGGAGTAAAATGGGTGAATTGACAGAGTACAATTATGAATGACTGAGGCATTATAAGCGACACTAATCCAAGAAATTAAATGACAGAGAATTGAGTAAAAGCCCAAATGAGAAAGATCATAAATAACATTAAATATATACTAAACACTGACTTAGAATTATTATTGAAAAGGTAGTAGGAAATATTCGTTATATTTTTTATATTAGAGAAAAAGATAGATTTTAGTAGTCCAAAGAAAAATTAAAAGAAAACAGACAGCCCCCAACTTACAATGGTTCAAATTTTTCAACTTTATTATGGTACAAAAGGAACACACATTCAGTAGACACTGTGCTTTGAGTACCTACACAACCATTCTGTTCTTCCTTTTCAGTACAATTTTCAATAAATTACATGAGATATTTAATACTTTATTATACAGTATTCATTGTGTTCAATGACTTTGCCCAACTATAGGCTAATTTAAGTATTCTGAGCATGTTTAAGGTAGGCTAGGCTAAGCTATGATGTTTGGTAGGTTAGGTGTATTTAATGAATTTTTGATTTATTATTTACAACTTATGATAGATTTGTCAGATACAATCCTATTCTATACTAATGGATTGGATATAGTAGTACATTTCCTAACTTGCTCTTCCTATGACTACCAAGAGAGTATATTGGCTCTGGGATATCACAAAAGAGTTCAGTTCAGAACATTTATAAATTGCATCCTGATAGTTTTTCTAGCTCAATGCTGTGCAGTGGCACTACAAATGTATTCTCTGAGTGTGTTGCTACCTTCTAAGTCCAATAGAAAATGTTGATAACACCCAAACAGCTGTAGCTTAGGAAGCAAAGGATGATGATGATGATGATGATGATGATGATGATGATGATGATGGTCATTACTTAGGTGGCATTCACTAACTCTGAGTCAGGAACTGTTCTAAGCATTTTGCTTTTACTAACTCATTTAATTATCTAAAAAACAGTGAGGTAGTTACTATTAGCATTACCTACATTTTTATAGATGAGGAAATTGAGACACAGGTAGTTGAGTAACTTGCCCAAGAGTTAATTTGGAGTTTAAGGATTGCGATTGCATGTCATTTTTAAGCCTTGTTAAGATGTGAGAGTTCTCTCATGATCACTTCCATTGCCTTAAGAGGAGTTAAATGTCTTGATAAATAACAGGAAACCTAAAGCCATCCTTTCACAGGACATTTGGGTTTTTTAAGGTTTTATGAGGTAGTCTTTTCTATTTTGCCTCCAAAAGATAAAATGTCTTAAAAGTTCCACTTTGAAATGTGTACCCCATCCCTACTATGTGATAACCCACTCATTTATTTTGGAACTTAGAAAATCAATTACTATTTAAACAGATGTCATGTGAGAATTTCCCATTCTTCTTAAGAACAGTAATTGTACTCTTGCTTTTTATTTGTTTTGCCCTTTCCATCTTTGCTTTAAACACAATGAAAACATAAATGACTTGAAGGGACTTCCAGAGATGAGTAACAATCTATGGTGTCTCTTCTACCATTTCTTGTCCTGGGTTTTCTAGATAAGTTTTCATGTGTGGATCCTATGTTGATATCAATAATTAATCAATCAAAGAAAAGTTGGATCTTAGCTCCTTTTCAAAATATCTGCAACCTTACAGAATAAAGAAATTTTTAAAAAAGATGCACCTATGTTTCTCTGACCATTTCTATGAGGCGCTGAACAAGAATTCTAATATCAATCTTTCTCTCAAACAAAAGTTTGTGTCTGAACTCCTTGGTACAGATGCATTTGCCGCCTCTCTCTTGGCTTCTTTTTTGTTCCCACTTCTTTCCTTTTTCCTTTTTTGTCTTTCTTTTCTTATCTCAATGTCTCTGTATCTCTTGTTTCGCAGCTCAAGTGCATCATTTTCTGCTATTGTGCTTAAAAAACTTGGCTGCAGGGGCTCTGAAATGAATAAAAATGTAATCCTCACTGTGCCCATTGTGCGCTCTCATTTGTTTTTGCTGTATCGATTTATCAGCAGAGGGAAATTACTTGCTGGAAGAGAGGATGCCAGTCAGAATGACATTTATTTCATAGTACAAGGAGGCTCTCCAGCGTGTTTCCATGTAACCTAGATATTGGAGCTGTAAAAGGGCTTGTAACAAGGTTTAGTGCTATGATTAGATCGTGTGGAGCACCTTGCTTTCATAACAACAGGCACTCTGCAGGAGCTAGGGCCTCGGGTTATGGTCAACCCTCTTTTTTTTTTTCTTTAATTTTTTTTTAAAGCATAGATACAGAATTCAACAATTCCCTCCCCACCTAAACTGTTTCTGTTCCAAAAGCCAAATCTTGCAGACTTACAAGAATAAAAGAGGTATATTTTTAGATGCCTGGAGCTTTCATGACATCAAATTAAATGCAAAAATAGATGAAACACTTGCCTATTAATCCCTTTAACTTTTTTTTTTTTTTTGGCTTTCCCTCTTTATTTTGGAGAAATTGTTCCATTTTAATTCACCAAAGCGAATCTTTTCATTCAGTGACTGTAAGTTACATGTGCTCAAGGCTACCAATTACCTGTGAAACCAAACACATTATGTAAAAACGAAAGCAAGCGAGGAAACTTGTGACAGCAACTGGTTTTGCTTAGATACTAGAGATGCTAGAGGTAACATTTCATAGGTCTTTTCTATTATCCTTGTATATCTGGCATTTAGGAAATTAACTTGTTTAATTATCCTCCTAATTTTCCATAGGCTGACACAAATGGAATATTTGTTCAAGGCATTTTTTTCCTCTATAGAATGAAAGAAATGAAATGATTCTATTTTCTAGGGAATGTATTCATCTTGTAAGGGTATATGCAAGATGTCTTTCTTTTATCTCTCCCTGTTTCTTCACTGTTGAGATTTGTTCTTTGGTAATGTTGGCAAAGGCAAAAATGATTGAGATTTGCAGAATGACAAACTTAAGTTGATAAATTGTAAAACAATCTGCACTGCTCTTTTTAGCAGACAATTTTTGAATAACCGGGTTTGTGATGCTGCGATGTATTGGGCTGTGGTGGAATATATATAGTGCCTTGCTAATTTTTTTTTTTTAAACTAGCTGACCATCTTAGTCAATAAGGACAAGGGTGTCTCCTCAAAACGAACTGGAACTTTTATTCTTATTTAGAGTTAGGGAATAACATAGAATGTCAGACCCTAAGAGACAAAACAATAAATGGTAGCTATTTTATTAAATGTAGAAAATATTTCATCTTTGAGATTCAAGGAGATCATCCAAACGCTGAGTGAGAAAATGAAGAAACTTCCTGCCATTCTAAGTATTATCTCTGACATGTATTTTGAGACTACAGTTGTTCCACCTTAGCATACTTTTGGCAGTTAATTAGGCAAACATTAAAACTGGATCAGCTCTATAAAAAATTAGGAATTTAACCAAGTTAAATTCCTAAATGCCAGGTTTATAAGAATAATAATAAAGATCTGTTACTTACCTAGAAGAAGTACAGTGTGTTTGATTATATAAATCTTAGTAGAAGTAAGTTTTTGTGTTGGTCTCAGCTGTCTCACGCAGCCTGTTGCTGCTACCCAAACACTTCCAATACAGAATCACATAGCTGCCAACTCCAGAAAATCTAGTCCTGGATGTTGGTTTTTACTATTATACTCAGATGTTAAGTTTAACTAGAAAAAATTACTGTAATTAAAGGGCAAGGGACCTGGAATCCAATTTTTTTTATATTCTGTCTGTAAAGGAGCTTCACTCTGAGAGCCAGTATACAATACACAGAATTGTGAGCCTGCTTCTGTTAAGTGCCTTTCAATTAGAGTTGTTGGGAATGCCCCAGGGAAAGGTAGGACGTTTAATTTTAACTTATTAGACCTTGGCATGTATCCTCTGATTTCAAGTCAATTTGGGTACTTTCAGTGATAATTCTTAATGAACTTACTTTGTACCTTTGACTGAGTTTACACCATAAATTGCTAGGCATAGTGTTTTAAAAGTTAAATAAAAATAGAGTTTTGAAAAACTCAATTGTCCATGTTATTCTTTGTTGAGCTTTTGATTTCCAAGATGTTTCAGAACTTCAAAGAGAAATGCTGTTGCCTTTAGATTTTTAACAAAATCCTACAATGGCTGAACCTTTCAGCAAATCTGTCAGCTTCTCTGTTCCAAGGACAACTGCAGTGTCATTTTCTCCTCCTGCTGGTATTAATGGAAAACCAACCTTTTGACATGTTTAGGCTGTGTCTCAAAAGTCTCTGTCTCTCACTGGGGTAATAAGGTTAGAATTCAAGAGCTGCAAGTGATTTGTGTACTGGTTAAAATCCCTCCCATAAGACCTGCTTGGAAAAGGTTGATATAAATACTGCATTGTTGATATAAAATGTGCTAGGTGAATAGATAATATTGAGGATGATTATGCCTTGGAATTTATATTCCTTTTTAAAAATTTAGACAGAACAAAACTTTACCATCATAAACTTTGGTACATTCCAGTGGTAGCATCTCTATTCTACCATACTTCTCACCTGAGGTGATTTTGAGACTAGGCACTTTATGTCCGAAATCTGGATTCTTACATCTTTGTGATGTAGCTATTGTTTCTGAACTATTATGATCACTCTCATTCACTAAATATAAAGGTATTGCTTGATCAAATTCAAAGTGAAGCTATACCTGCTTCACTATCTCAAGGAGCAGGATTTTCTTGTGGTCTAAATATCATGATACCATTTCCCTTCCTTTGAGGGAAATGGGCTTGAATAGAAAGGGGAAAAAGCATGTACCAGAAGCAAGTACTAGAACAAAGGTGCTCTAAAAATATTGAGTGAAAAAAGAGATCATTTAATTTGAACGTGTTGGCTGTATTTTAATGGCAGCATGCTTAGGGTAAATGTCCTGTATGTGGGATCCATTTGATTTTAGTGAGGTGGTTTTCAACTGCAATGGTTCATTACTAGCTGATCAATGGCATGTTGGCCTGGGATCTCACCCTACTCCTTGCGATGCCATGTGATTGTGAAGCAACGTATGTGAACTTGCCTGGGTGACAGCTGTCAACTGTAAATGGCCATATGTAATGATGAGTAAAGTTGTTGTCAACTGTCAATAGGCCATATGTAATGATGAGTAAAGTTACAGGCTGCTGTCTGATTAGATGTAAGATTAGAAAAAAGAAACACTACCAAAACCTGTTCCTGAAAGGTCTAAAACAGGTATGAGTTTTTCTTTTGACAAAGGGCATGTTATGCATCACTTATGCACCCATATTTCTATTTTGACCTCATTCCTCTCTAGATTGATAAATCCTGCATGCCTACACTATCTCTCAATGGAATGGGAAAAGTCTTATCAACATTACAAATCAAAAGCTAGAACCAGTGATTGCACAGGGAAATGTTCAAATAGAAAGGAATTTGGTTAGTAGGGTCAGTACAAGCCCATGGAAGATCTCTTCACATTCAATCTCCCTCCCCAGGACAGGGAAAACATTTCTTTCAAGACTAAGCATTTACAATGCACTCCTCTGTGTCAGGTAACATGACGGGCAAATGTGAAAAGACTGCTTCAGGACAAATGTTATTGTCAGTTCAGAGATAGATCAATGATATGCGTATCATGGACTGATACATCTGGCAAGTCATTCTTTGGCATTTTTTTTCTACTAAAGGGACATGTTTTTTTAACCACTATCTTCATCAGTGGTCACTAATATGTGATTATTTAGCCTTTCTCTGGACACCACCTTCCTTTGATCACTTTAGAAAAAGATCCCATCCTGTTCATTACTTTTTTTGTGACTACTGCACATTCACCTAGAACAAAATAATCTTAAAAACATAAACAAGTAGTCTTAGCAAACTTATACAAAGAGAAGGAGAGCAACAAAGAAACTACTGTCAAAAGATGACCAGAAAGGAGAGAGGGTGAGAATGTAGGTCTAAGAAAAAAGAAAAAAAGAAGAAAGGAAATTCCAGTTTCTTCCTCCAAATATATAAAGTAGTGGTTTCCAACTTTGTGTGCCCTAGCTCCCTGATGGCTGTAATCTGATTACTTCAGAAATATTGGCTCTCTGAGCACCACGGTCGGGGGAAGCCACCCGAAGAACTTTCTCTTCAAAGGCAGCCACCACATGCCAAAATCAGGCTCTCCTCTCCAAGCCTCCCATTCAAATCCCCCACAATGTGCTTCCAGAAAGTTCTGTTCTTGCTGTTTCTCTTCCTCTGAAGAGAGAGGCTCAACACAATTCCTTCTCAATTGTTTATTTTCAGACAAGTTCAATAAAGCTTCATCTTGAACAATAAACTCCATCCAGAAGGACTTCACCCAGAACCTAAGCTTTAAGAGACAGAAAATGTCTCTGGCCATTGTGTATGTCCTTATTGTTTGGGGGTAAAGACTTAAAATATGCCCATCAGGCTCTGCTTCTCTGGCCCTGTGTGGGCAGGCACAGCCTTAGCTTCTGGTCTCTGTGCTTCAGCCCCTTGGACCTTTCCTTTTAGTCTTCAAAAGCCCCAAGTTCTCTCTTGTCCCTGGGCCTTAGCACAAACACTTCTCTCTCTCCCTTACCAATCCCACCCTTTGTTGAGTGAACATTTAGTCCTCAAACAGATTCCATTTTAAGCCTGTCTTCTTAAAGGTAACCCTCAGTCTGCAGTCTAGAGAGGACTTATTATGCCCCACCTTCCCTCTGTGCTCCTTTCTACTAGAACTATCTGTCTAGAATCATGTTGTCATTGTGTGTGTGTGTGATTTTTAGATCTATGTTCATCTCTCCTGCCAAACGATAAGCTCCCAAAGAGCAGAGAGAAGGCCTTTTTTCTCCCCTTGGTGTTTCTGTCCACCAGCATGGTGTTTGCCACATTGGAGGCATTCTGGAAATATTTTTCTGTATGAATGAATGCCCTCTTTACGACATCTCTAAAAATAAATCACTTTTGTTGGTGAGGGCTGGCACATTTTTCTTCTCTGGAAAAATAGGCTTGCTTTTTTTTTGTTGTTTCTTTTTTAAAAATGTGATTTCTATACACCTTCATATTTCTTTTTTGAAAGTGATTGGTAGAAACCTTGTATTTTGTGTTCTTTTAGGTTGTTTTTTTTTTTGTGGGGGGGACTGTTTCATAAATTTTCTCTCCCTTTATCATTTACCTATGGTCTTTTTACATTGTATTTCATTATAAGCTGTCTCAAAACTCTTTGGAACTATTTGGGGTATACAATAATAAATAAGTGAGATGAATCAACCCTAGCAAGCCCACTTCCCTACAATTATAGTGGTGTTGAAATACTTCATCTTTGTGTAAACATGGTCCAAAAAGAATGTGATGATTTTTTTTTTCTCAATTTGTGGGAAACATTTTTAAAAATTCTTTTACTTTGCACCTGTACACTACTTCTCTTCCAAGAATATTTAAGCCTAAGCACTTTCCAATCATTACTTGATTAGCTGCCAGCGTGCCAGTGTTTATAATATGGAGGAACTGAGGCAAAAAGAGCCAAAATTTCAGAATTAAAAAAAAGTTGATAACATGAGAATGTATTCCTGGCTCTTAGTCTCTTGCAGTTTCACTCAGGTGGTATGATGCTAGGTTGATAATCTTTGGTATGGATTTATCATTTTAATTTCCTTGAGCTTTTTTTTTTTTTTGGTTAGAAACATTGTTTGATATGACAGACAATGACTGATATGACCATCATAGAATATTTTACTTAAAACACTCTTAAAAATAAAAACAATGTCTATAATTTGAGAGACTCAACAGGGAAAATAAAGGTAAAAACAACAAAAATAAGTTTTAAAAAATAGTCAATGTGATGTGACAACTAAGTAGACATTTTATTTTAAAAAATTAGAAATATATAAAGTTCAGCAAGACTAACAGCAACATTTCAAATATATGTACACCAGTGGTTGAAGGTGTAGATTGTTTATGGCCAAAGACTGAACTTTGTCCTTATCTGAAATGGACACTTGATATTAGCCAATGATATTAGTGTTTAGCAGAGGAGCTAATAAACATAAAAACACTTGCAAAGTACGCATTTCTGCATTGAAGCCACTTTCTATTATGGATAAGACATTTCACAGGTGAAGACACAAATACCTAAAATGGACATTTCCCTTCTCTGTCACTAAAGAGTTTTCCCTTTACTGTTTACCACCTTATTTATTAAATTTGAGTCCTGTATGCACATAGATCTTTTCTTTAGCTGCTCTGTATTCTATATGTCTTATATCTCTTTCCTTTATGTTATTACTTAAGTCAAATTTTGTTATTGTTGTTGTTATTGTTGCTGGTTGGGTTTTAAATCTTGTTAAAAATTGGCTGATTTTCACATGGGCCATATAATGTACACATATGTGCATGTACATATTCACAGTTCTCCCCCACCCCCAAGCTGGCAAAGACCCCAATTCAGATTTTAATCGACCAAGTGTGCTACCCCGTCTGCCTATTTGTGTTAAGGTAGCCAGGATGTAGAGCAAATTTAAGATCAAATTATAGGCAGATCGAATTATTTTCTCCAGCACAATCTCAGGCAATCAGATTGTTTGGTTGGTAAGTTTCTTAAGTGCATTGCCTTGGTTTCTTTCTTTCGTTAAAAAAAATAGTTTGCTATTTCCTAGTTTCATTAATTTATTAACTCATTCACAAATATTTATTGAAGTTCTGTTGTTTGCTGGGTACTATCCTAGTTGTTAGGGTTACTATGGTAAGAAGGCAAAAAAAAAAAGAAGAAGAAAAAAATCTTCCCAAACACAAATCATGTTCTTTAGCCATCATGGAGTTCAGTCTTGTGATAAGAAAAATTAGTGTTAGTTAAACAATTACACAAAGCAGTAGATAATTGTGACTGTGATAAATGCTACAAAGGAAGAGTAGACACCATGAGGAGTCTTCTATTAGGAGGATTTGACCTAATCAGGAGAAGGCATTCCTAAAACATGAGTCTGATATAACTAGGTAAATAATATAAATGATAATACTAATGATAATAGCTAACCTTTATTGATCTCTTTCACTGTCCAGGCATGATGACAATGTTTTACCTGTGTCAACTTATTGAATCATTCCATATTTCTTCGTAGGGTGGCCCAATAGTGCCTCACCCCAGTTTGCAGAGGGAAACTAAGCACTAGGAAGAATTCCACATAGGTATCTGCTCTAGCACCCAAGTGTTTAACCATTCACTTCTATCCTGAGTACATGGAGAATAGGGAAGGAATGTCCTAGGCACTGTAGCTAGTGCTTAGCCCTAGGGCGACAAGATGGAGCACAGTCACAAGGGACTGAGGTGATACCAATGGGAGTAAAAAAGATAAAGGCAGAGGAAGCCACCAGAGTACACAGCCATCTCCATTGGCTTTATACGCATCTCCAGACTTCATTACTCTCAAGAGTCTTAATCCAACCCAAGGGAAGTCATATTTCTTCAAGGTTTAGCAGATCACCCCTGGATTTTGTTTAAGGTCTTCCAACCAGATCTACCCTAAATTATATGGGAAACCACATAGGCTCGAGTTTAGAGAAGTTCAATACAACAAGCAAAGTGGTAAAACTTTCTTCTTCCCCACCCTTTCCCCTCTATTCCTGAATATGGAAATCATGATGCAGCATGAAACTACCAACCTTTATAGTAATTTGCCTTCTTTCAAAATTAACATCCTTCTAACATGGTAAGTAGTTACCTTGTTCTGTTAGCAAATTGATAAATTAAATAGCTTGAACTCAGACTAACTGCAGAAAGATAATGTAAAAGACACATAGATTATTTCTGGGAAGAAACACTGTCTTTTTCTTTGACTATTTCAAAATAAAGAATATTTCTAGTCAGGTGGAATCTCCAAATGTAGTTAGGTGAAGAAACATTATTATTATTATTATTATTTTTATTTTTTATTTTTTTGAGTTGGAGTCTCACTCTGTCGCCCAGACTGGAGTGCAGTGGCCGCTCCCGGCCACCGCAGCCTCGACCTGCTGGGCTCCGGCGATCCTTCCACCTCAGCCTTTCAAGTAGCTGGAACTACAGG